>JAEIIL010022674.1:0-38027 GCA_018905715.1 Drosophila lini
TCGAATGCCCATTTCCTCTATTTAAGTTGTAGTTTTATATCATTTAATATTGGCTAATTTACATTTAATCTAATAACTCTTTGAACCTTACTTTATATTTTCTTCTTCTTGCAGTCAACTTCTTGGCCTGATTCATCTTTCCCAGGCACGTGCCCGCCTGGATTTGTCGCACGTGGTAAATTCACAGCATGTGCGTGATGTGATCGCCCTGCTCACGGAGAGTATCACCCAGACCAGCCTCAAGCCAGGTGGCGACCTGAGGCTCGGACCTAGCGGATCTGGAGCTAGGGGAGGCGGCATCGGCGGCGGAGGTGGAGGTGGGAAAGGCGCTCAACTGCGCAATTTTGTGCAAATGTTGCAACGACGTTCCGCGGCGCTAGGGCGGCGCATCTTTGAGTTCGAGGAGCTAAAGGAGATCGGAGCGCAGGCTGGCATCTTGACGGGCATCAGTCAGTTGGTGGAGACGGCCAACATGGGCGGCTATTTGCTCATGAAGGGTGCAAACATGTACGAAGTGGTTCCGGACTGAGCGAAAAACTATACAAATGCCAAAGTCAATATTTGACGCGTCTGCGATTGTTTTTTTTCTTGTTTTTTTTTCGTTAACTATTAGTTAAGTGGCTCATCAAGAACATTGCTCTAATGAGGCAATATGTCTGGCTCTAATCTAAGAATTACTGTTACAGGGATTCCTAATTGTTAAGTTGCCAATCTAATCTAATCTAATCTAATTAAGTCAGTAATTTAGGTTCTCTTGAGAAGCCATTAGTCATTTCCACTTCCGTTTTATTAGTATTTTTATAGAATAAAGCATACTTTCGGGAGCTTAGTAAATATAAACTGTGTCATTACACTAAGCTACAAAAAAATACTTACCCTACTAGGCCTATATAACACGAAATATAAATAAATTAAATTAATTTAATAACATTTAAATAACATTTTCGTATATTTTTCGGTGTCATTTATATTTTCACGTTAATGCGATTTTTTCTTTATTTAAGAATCAATATATTCAACTTTACGATATTAAACGCAAAATGTTGTCGAAATCGTACCTTTCCTCTCGATATATGTAGAATATATATTTACTATTTAAATTTGAAGCTTTACAAGTAATGTTGTGTAAAATTATGAATAAAACATCAGCCCTGTTGGTTTCCATATAATACTTTATTTTCTTGTATTCATAAATTTTAAAAGTAATACAATTCTTTATAAATAAATACAAAAATCCTTTCTAATCATCGCTGCTTTCATTTCCTACTTTCCGGGATTTCTAAAGTTTTGTCTTTCTTGGTTTGAATGTTTCTGTCTGTTTCCGTAGTCAGCAGTAGTAACTATTTGACCCTCGTATACGAAGATTTATATTCCAGAGAGTTGAGATGGGGGCTTAGGTCTAAGTGGGGCTATTTAATATATTTCTATATATACCGTGCCTGGAAATCCTATTCGACTATGTACAATATTGCTAGTGAATGTAATGTAATATTTGGCTTATACTTTTCCTACCCCACTACTACGTTTGCTCATTTAAAACTTAGGCCTAATTAAGGGTTAGTTTCGGATTAGGGCTAGGATCGGTGTTAGAGCGAATGAGATATATAAGATGTATGAGCCAATTTTGCAATAGCTTTTAGGCTAATCAGTCTAAAAAAATCGATGCGAACGCATAACGCGCAAACGAGAACGAACATTTGTCTAACTTGCTGTCTAAATATTTCAATCTAAAATAATCAAGCTAATCCTTAGGCTAGGCGCTGCGTCATCGCTTCCATCGTGTCGAGTTCAAGATCATTATTGCACAGGTTAAGGTAAATATAATATGAAACTGGGTGAGATGTGCCCTGGGCAGTCAAGTGTTGGTGTCTTTGGGCATTGAATGCATGAAGTCAGGCTGCCAAGATGGCTTGTCTTTCTGTATGCTTGGGTGGGTGGGTAAGAATGATGTTGGAAATAATATAATAAACCAAAGGATAAGCTAGGAATTCATCTCTTTCTCTATCCTTATCCTTCTAGATTAATTAAACAAACAAATACAAGATCTACCCACCCTTTTCTATGTATATGTCGTGTGCTTTGTACTTTCAAAACTGTTGCAGACAGACCGTAGTAGACGTGACGAGAACTAAATAAAGCTAAGAACTTTCCACTCGGCGCTTACCACTAATAAATTAGAGCTAAGCCACAAATAAATACAATAAATATTTCAGCTAAATATGCCTTCGTCATTGCCGCCTCACACCTCCGCCCGGAATGTGAGGTTGAAGGTGCGCAGTTCCATCGGCTCCAGAGTGACCTCGGCCAGGGAACGTATGCGCAGGACATCCTTGGCCGGCTTCTTCTCCATCCCCGTCAGGCTGGTGGCCTCGATGTTGTGCAGGCTCAGCCGAGCCAGCTGCACATTGCCCAATCCCTTGCTGGACAGCGGGCATACGGCCTGCATGCCCAACTCCCTGCCAGCGCTCACGCCGCAATCGAAGCCCTGACGATGCAGCACCAGCAACGCTGAGGCGGACGGAAACAGCTGCAGCTCGGGATCGGAGAGGGTACGCAGGGTGGTAAGGTGCACGTCGCAGGGCAGCGCTCCCTTCGGCAGAAGCCTGACCAAAGGCAGCAGTGCCGCGGCCAGTTCCGGCTGTTCCAGGTTACTCAAAAAGTAAAGATTTGGCGGGTAGCGCAAAGCGTTGGCCAGATGCTGGGCCTGTTGGCTGAGCACCTTGTAGCTGGGCGGCTGGATAGGTTGCTGACCGCCTGGCAAGTCCTCCACCAGGAGCCAGAACTTATGTCGCGTCAGACGGCTATCCACGACGCCCTCTCCCATGCCACGATAGTCGTCGTACAGCGTCCGCCGGTCCAGCATAACCTCCAGCTGGCCGGGCTCGTAGCTGGCCGCACCCTGAGCGTGAGTAGTTAGCAGGGTAAGCCGGAGTCGAGAATCCTGAATGAAGGCGCCCGATGTTATAGGGAAGTAGTTGCCCTCGATGCCAATGGCGGGCACTTTGATGCGTCTACAAGAAGGGGGAAATAATGAATAACCTTGGATTCCATTTCCTTCAACGAATGGCTTTACTTACTCATGATACTGGAAACCGTTCTGATCGCTGTAGAAGATCGGCAGCTCGGGCATGGGTCCGGTCTCCGCCGGCTCCTTGAGGGGATCACGCTGCATGGGCGCTTGAGCAATATTGTCTATGTTGGTGATCAGTCGCATGAAAAGCTCCGTCTCCCGGTTCTTTGGCGGTGGCTCAAAGTCAATGTCATTCTCCACATATATAGCAGCATCGAGATGGGTCCGCGTGTTGAAGATGCGCACTGTGTGGGCCAGAAAGGGGCCATAGATCACGGTGACATCGCTGGCAATCGGTCCCGAGGTGATGATGATGCGCACGTCTGTGTAGCCCTCGAGCACTTCCTTCTCGGCCTCGCTCTGCTCGGGATCCGTCTTGAAGAGATACGCACCCGAGTGGAACTGGGCACTGCGGTAGGCGGCAAACTTGATGTTGCACTGCATCGGCTTCAGAAGCTCCTTCTTCTGGTTCTTGCGCGTGATGGTCTTAAGGAAGCCGCTTTTCTCGTCGAAAAGCAGGCGCATATGCGGATTCTCCAGTTGGATGTCGCCTGAAAAATTTTTAAATTTAATTTAATTTTTAAATCGGTTTTTTTAATTGATCTCAACTCACCCGCTGGCTTGGCACGCGCCTCAAAAACTGCAGCTGGAGAGGCTTCAACTTCCTCCGGCGGACTGGAGCCTGGCGCTGGCGCTGCCGCCGGTTCCGTGCACTCATCACAGTAGATAGTCGCAATGTTCCGCTTGTAGTTGACCTCATCGACCAGAACGCGATACGTGCTGAGGGACAGCGGCTCCAGCTCGGCCACGAACATCACCTCGAATTGGCGGGTCGAGGTGCGAATTCGCCCCATCGTTCCGGTGACTGATGTGCCTATTTCCTGCTCGTAGGACTCGGTGATGTTCCACACCGGATTGATCTGGATGTGACTTAGCTCCACGCCTTTCTCGTTGAGAATTTTAACATTGGGATGCTGCACCCGCAGGGTCACGATCTCGATGCGCTTCTGGGCTAAGGAGTTGTAGAGCACAAAGCTTCCCACAGATCCGGTAGAAGCTGCACCACCCGCTCCAGTTCCTCCTCCCGCCGAAGCTGTTGGCGTGGACTCATCTCCGCTGACCATCTGGATGGGCATCTTTCGTGGCAGCTTGTTGAAGTTATCGCGCTCGAATTCGCTCAGCACGAAGCCATGGTGGTGAGGCTGACCCTTCTGCAGTAGCAGCTCGAGGCAGGACTCCTGCATCTTTACCATGTTCTGGGTGCTCTCGAACAGACGCATGGCATAGTCCCGCATCACCGCAGCCTTGGAGGTTCCAGTGATGGCATCGTGGTGCTGGAAGAGGCCCAGATTACGCCTGGCATTGATAATAAGCTCGTAGTTCTTCTCGTAAATCTTAATCGCATTCTCCCGCTTCGCCTGTAGAGCGGTGTTGTAGGCCAGCGTAAAGAGAATCTCGGCGGAACGCAGGTGGTGCTCCAACTCGGAGCTCAATAGTTTGTAGAAGGGACGGGTAGTAAAGTATCCCGACCAATAGGCCGGCCTGCCCTCCGAGAAAATGTCCGAGTAAACGAAGAAGTCGCCCTTGAAGCTCGGGAAACCGGGACTCTGCTCCTTCATGCGCTCCTTGATGGCCTCGAAGTAATCACTCGGCGTGCCGAAGCGGATATCAGCGTTGTACAGCCTCCGATTGGCCATGATGTGATCTATTAGTTTTTTGTAGTTCTGATACTGCTGGTCCACTTCGCGCTCCTTGTTGTAGCGGAAATCATCGCCCACCGGAATGAGGGCCACGTTGTGCGGGAAGAGCGACGCAGTCCGTGCGTACTGCTCCAGGAGGAGCTGTGCCTTCGCTTCCAGATTGTCATCTGTTATGAACTGTGCCTTTACGGAGTACTCCGTGTACTCGCCGGGGATCTTGCGGAAGTCAAAGTTCAGGCAGATGAATGGATGCGGTCCGCACGATCCCTTGATCGAGTATATATCGAAGGGCATGTTGTGAGTGAGTAGGCTGCCGGTTTCACCAGTCTTTCCGCTTTTGCTCCGCCAATAGGGCTTCCAGATGAAGTCGCCCGACTGCTGGCGGGCGAACCATTGCTTCCAGGCGTAATGAATCCGCTGGATGATGGCGCCTTCGAAGTTCGCTCCAGAAAGCAAGTACGGCACCGTGCTGCCATGGCCAAAGGGGTCAATAGACCAGCCCACTTTGGGGGTAACGTTCAGGTTGTTCTTTAGCCACTGATGGCCCTCGATCAACTGATCCAGCATGGGATAAACGTGGACATTGGCCTCATCCGTCATTACCCAGCCGCCGGTGGTAATTTCGATGCGACCCGAGTCGATTAGCCGCTTCAGAGCTCGCTGCTTGGTGGGATGTGCCTGGTCCCACCACAGCTGCAGGAAACTGATCTCCGACCAGATGAACGTCATGTCCGTGTACTCCTGCATTTTGGTCACCAGCAGGTTGAGAATCTGGCGCGAGTCCGACTGGAAGTAGTTGGTAAAAGTCTTCAGCCAGCCAGGATCATTGTGGGAGTGGGGCACCACGATGATCTTCAGCGGGGGCCGCTGCTTGTCCTTCTTCTGTGCATCAAAACGCTCCTCGAAGCCACGGTCCCAGTACTCCTTTGAGCGCATCCACTCCGGCTGGAAATCGAACTTGCTGTGCTCCTGGTTGGCCGTAATGTTTGTGTTACTTTCGATCAGCTCGTAGCACTTGTCGCCCCACTGGCTGTTGGCGTACTGCTGCTCCTCGGACTGCGGTTCTGCGGTTACCTCCGCCTGCTCCTGGAATTTCTTTTGGTTCGAGACGACGGCCGCATGCAGCTTCTGTAGCTGCTGTTGGTGGATGATCGAGGAGGAGCCTCCGCCCACGCTAAACCCGGTGAGGCCATTGAGAGGCGATCCCCGTAACGCCGCCGTGGGAACTCCCGTCTCGGAAACAGGCGCCGGATTGGGCTGGCCAATGGAGATGTAGTAGAGGCAGAGCAGGATAGTCACAAACGCAGACAGCAGGCCAATGCAGCGCGCTGAGCCGCGACGAAAGAGCTTGAACGACATCCTGTAGAGTTGACTGCAATTCTTTGTCCCCGGCTGGGATTCCAAGGGAAGATCTCGCTGCTGAGCTTCCGCGGCCTGGCTCGGAGTTCGTTCTACATCTGTAAAATGGAATGAAAAACGTTATAAATTTATATATAGCTTAACTCCCAGTAAATATGCTTTAAACACAGTCTAAACTTCAGTTAACAAAAAGCAGCCAAAAAAATCAGAGTTAACAAAGCGGATCAGCTCCCCTTCCCCGATTCCTAGCTTAATCCTCCCTCTGATTCTATTTTCCCAGCACTAATCCTGTCTGGGCTGTCCTTACCGCAAGAGTGTTTGAATATTTCATGTGGACGAGAGGACAAGCAGTTTTGTGGAGAATTTAATTAAACCATAACAGGGACGAGGGAGAGCCGTAAGCCTGGGGCCTGGTGTAAGGAATGCATAAATGCTGGCGAAACATTTGTGTGTTGTCGTGAACAAGGCAGTGCCTAGGTGCTGGGACTTGTCTTTCAATAAGAAATTTCTAAGGCCTCTTTAAACGAGTGCTTTAGAGAGATTAAACAATCACAAAATTCAACGCAATTTCCCTATTCCCCTTATGTAAGTCAGGTCCTTTGCCCAAAGTCCAAAGTTCAGATCTCCAACTGCGTCAGCACATCAGAAATACCCGCACGAGCAAGTGAAGCCGGCAAGTCAAACTAACCAACCGAACTCTGCCAACTGAAAACTCAATCAAAAACTCTTCACATGTTCACAGAACTTTTTGCAATGATGAAATTATTGCATAGTTTGGCATAAACTTTTACCCCAATGGTGGTGTTTTATCCCTCCATCCTCCTTCTGCGGCAGAGCTCTGCGGACAAATAAATTAATAGTCTACAAACAACAAAAAATGTGTGGAATATGCGCAAGCAAACACACAAAAACAAAAGAGAAAAACTACAGCGAGCCAAGTTAAGAGCCCGGTAAAAACAAATGAACAATTTCCATTGCTGCACATGATTTATTTACCTCGGTTTGCCTCTGCCATAATTTAGGTTTTTATTTCTGTTCGACACGCAGAGAAAACACCATCATATCACCGGCTATATGCTGCTACATTAAATTTAATTAAGATTTAAAAGGCATTTAAGGTCCGACGAGCAGCCAGCACTAGCAGCAGCATCGTTCAGCTCGATTCAAATGTTTCAATTAGCCAAAGGGGTAGGGCGGGAGCGGAGGGAGCTGCTCCACAGCTTAGCTCGTATGCTAATCAGCGGACATTAAGTGATGTTGCCACAAGCCACCGCCACCACCTGTCACCGGACGGAAGAGAACAAGCTGGAAAATGCAAAACACTTGGCGCTATCCCATTCCCATGCTCCTATGGTAATTTAAACGTTTCCCTCTGTCCCAAGAGACCCATTTATTTCTCCTTTTTTTCTTTTCTCCACAGAGAAATGTGCAGAGCGTGCGGAAAAACTGAGAGCTGAGAAACAACCAGGTCTCAAAGCTTCCTACAAATGCTCAAAGTGGGACAGCGATGAAAAAAAAAATATGAAGGGGAGACCACAGACATTTAGAGATCTCTGATACTGGGGAAGTTCTTTCTCTCTCCCTCAAGAACAAAGTTTCCTTCAATTATTTCAATTAGCCCAATATTTTCACTTCCTTCCGACCACCAGCGGGACCTGATAACTTCCTGCAAAAGGAAAACTAAGGAAGTCAAACGTCAACTGCTGTGGGCGTCTTGTCCATGACTCCTTTCAAGCATTTTGCTAGCCAATAAATATCTTGAATATGAACAGAGAGAAAAGAAGGAGGAACCAAGAAGGATGTTTCAAAGTCATTCACTAAGTGAAACATAAACTATATTACTATTAATTGAGCGCAAAATTAGGTTTATTTTCCAAAAGCAAAACTCTCAAAAGCGTCACTTAAATGACTTTAATTATTATTAATTATTAAAAAAGTGCCTACATTTTACATGTTATTATTATTTAATATCATTTTCTTACGTTAAGCTTCCCTTTTATCTGATGATTTAAAAAAAAAATCTTTTTAGTTTTCCCCTGTGTAGTTAGTTAGAAGATAGATTGAGATAGCCCAAGCGATTCGTGCTGCTGTCATCACGAATGTTGTCAAGAGTTTTCTGGCAAATTTGATTCCATTGCAAATTGCACTCTGTCAACCTTTTTGTATGCCCTGAATAGATGACAACCTTCATCTGGGAGTCAACACGTAGCATCCTTCGGTTCCTTTTGACATGTTATCCTTTTGCATTCACTTTCCTCCTTCTGCACAATATAAGTTTGGGTTGGAAATTGTTTTTTTTTTTTTTTTTTATTGTTCTTGTTGTTGTTTCCTTCTCAGTTAGCTCCTAGCTTCCTGTACTGATTGTGAGTGTGCGTGTTTGTCTGCTGTCCCTACACATCCAGAGGGAGAGAAAACCCAACTCAAAAAGTCAGTTTTTCCGCCACCCTATCCCAACTACTCCGCCCTGGGTCCTTCATCACTGACTTTGCCTTTCGCACTGCCGATTTCCTTGCTCCTTTGTGCCTCTTAGCCCCCAGACGCCTCTTAAACCCTTGACGCCTCCTGTGATGGAGCTTAATTTCGTTCAGAGTTGCAACACGAAGCGCCATGTGAGTGTGCTCAATGCAAATGGATATCTTTGCTACCGTTTTATGTACGGATTTTTGGGTATTTCAACTGGAACAATAAATAGTTTAGCAACTAAATAATTTTAAACTTTAAAAGTAGGAACGTATTTATGCGAGCAGTTTTATTATTTAGTAAGATAACATTTTGCTAGAAAAAGTTTGTGGACTCGTTTACTACTAGGAAGGACTCTACAGAGGGCTCTCAAATTTTTATGTTCAACGACCGAGCTCAACATTCTTCGTGAGTTGCAGGCAGAATTTTTTAGCATTTGTTTTGTATTCATTTTGAGATGCCCCACTTCTTAACTACTATTTGCAATTCAAATAATAACCATCAGAATTCTGTTTTACTGTTTATGATTTGTGGTCCAGTTCCCATTTAATTACTGCATCTATTTATTATAAATTATATATATTTATTATAAAAATATAAACGTAAAACTAATAGGTATTTAACAGTCACAACTCTTTTTGAAGTGTCTTAAAATTGTTTGCTCTGATGTATTGATTGGTTTGGTTGCCTTTCTTTGTGGTACAGACCAATTTTTTAGTTTTGTATATGAACAACTTTTTGGAAAGCACTCCCGGTGAATCAATTGTATACTTTGTTGTTTGCTGTTCCCCATTTTGGGTGGTGGGTGCACTCAAAAGTTTTGTATGGCTGTTATTCAATTTCATAATACTTTTCCAATGCAATTTTAGTTTAGAAACTTTCGAACAAACGCCAAAGGGAAACAAATTTGGCTCTTTATTGTTCGCCATTGTATTTACAGAAGAACTACAACCGTTGCCATTGCGACACCTTTAAGTTGTAACAAAACGAATGTAATTTCCCTTAATTAAAAGTTTTTAGCAAAAAGTTAATTGAAAGTCATTCCAGTCACCTAAGGAGGCCGAAAAGGCGGCCGAAACGAAAGAAACTAAAAGCAGAAGGCAAAAGTGTGAACGTAAATTCAGTTCAAAACTGGTGAGCGCTGGAAGGGCAAAACCAACAAGAGCCAGAACAATGGTTTGCATAAATGGCACGGAAATTGCAGCTGCAGCTGAAGGCGAAGCGAAAACCCTTTATTCAACTTCTCGGTGCCTTGCCAAACTGAAAACTAAAAACGGTTAAAAAACTGTTTTCTTAGCGGCAAACGCAGAAAGTTGTTCTCCCCCCTTAAACAAAAAATTGCCGACAAAAAACTAACAGAAATTTCAACTCTGACTTTGTACTTTGGGAGTGGTCTGGCAGCTGGAGTTTAGTGTGCCTCCACTGGCCAATCCGAAAAAGGGAACTCTGTCGGGGGCAGAGAGTTTAGCAAGGTCCCGGAACTCGACAAAGAGTTCATGCCTTTTTAATTAAAGAAACTAGCGTTGCACCAAAGCCCCCTGAAAGAGGGGGAGATCGCGGGAGAAGCGGGTAAAAGGGCCAGGGAAGAACCAGTTATGGCAATTTTCCGGGGCAGATGAGCATGAGTAATGCGGCGGTTAAGCCGCCAGTGGAGCGTGTGGGTTTGGCATGTGCCCACCATGTATAATCGCAGCAGACACAAAAAACCAAATAGCTGGGGCCCATCCGGGCCATCCAAGAGCTATGCTAGTGGGCCATTAGCATAGTCAGCGGAGCAACAACAACCAACAACCAAGAAGAGGCCTAGGAATTATGGCAATCATCGGGGCGGGGGCGTATGGCAATTACCAGAGGAAGTTGTCAAGATCTGGCCAAAGATGTGCCAGAATACTGATTATAATAATCAAGATTGCTCCACTTTTTCTTCCCCTACATTTTTTTATAATTACTTTTCAAGCAGCACAAGTAGCTATGAATTAGAATTCAACTTTGCATAAAATTATTAACAACCACATTTTCCAGTTTCTCTTTAAATGAAAATAACCAATTAAAAAAGCTACTTATAATAGCAATAATAATAATAATAATGCATACATTATTTACTTAAACTAGTTTACAATTTAATTATTACTATATTCCAGTGTAATTATTTATTTTATGTCTATAATACAGACAGATATTACATCTCAATTTCCGTCCTTAGGCATTAGCACCTGAAATAGTACCTCATTAAAAATAAATCTTTGCTTTCCTCCCAAGATTTATGCCTTTTCACAGGGTGTTTTTACAATGTCTAGAACAAAGTAACCCCTCCCATCACACCTTTCCTGCGACTCACACAGCCACCCACCCACCCACTCGACACAGCCGCAATTGAGTAAATGGAGCCAAAACAAAACCTCGGAAAAAAGAACTGCTCCGGGGCTGCACTAAGCCCCATGTCAATGGCAGACCAACGAAGCGAACTGGCGGGGGGAATACCCCTGGAACCGAGAGCCGTTAGACAAGAGGAACTTTCCAGCTAGCCCGGCGAATTCACAGTTACTCACTTATGCAGCGACGCCAAACGTGACATATGGACAAGCAAAATAAAAACAAAATAAAATAAATAAAGAGGGTTCAGAAATCGAAGCTTTGAAAAATACCCTTTCCTAAGGATATTTGATAAAAAAAAGGAACTACTTTACTCGACAAATTAGGTAATTTAGTTTCTAAAGCCTTTTAGTTGCAACATGTATACATTATTAAAATATTTAAAAATTAATGAAAATATACCTATTAACATTACAAGCCTTTCCCCATTACTATAACACCCCCCGAAAGGGTATAATAACAGCAACGGCAACAGCGAGCTCAACATTAAAGTCTGGGCCCATAAACTTGGCCAAATGCACGGGCCAGTCAGACCATAAAGGGATTGAGAAGGAGGAGAAGGTGGCGGCGGGAGTAGCGCCAACGTTGATTAAATGTCATTGAAAAAATAAAACAAAAACAATTGGCAAGCGGAGCATCGTACGGTACTGTACGGACTACCATATCTGGGTTTCCATAATTCCCTCAGGAACTGGGACTTACCGATCGCCTAGAGAAAGTAGCTGGTTTTCTACTCTAACAATATCGATTGGATCGGTTTTCACTATAGCGGTTGCGGTTATCAAGCAATCATAACTCATTTTCCAATATCTGCAATTGATTGCGGAAAAGTGGCGCACCAAGAGTACTTCCGTTCCACGCACTTGAACACCAATCGAATTATCTATGGTATTATGGGTCCGTATATTTTTCAATTAGGTGATTCCAATTGATTTGCCGCTAATTAATGGAATTCACAGCCACGCTGTGCAAATTGTATTTCAATGCAGTTGTTCTTTTTTTTTTTACAACCGCAAATATTATTATTATTTTGTCGTATTGAATGTTTTATCTTGTCAGCATTTGTTTATGAAAACTTTAAAGCGATTTAATATGAGTGGAATTTAAAAACCAAATATTTGGCAAAATAACTTATAGTATCATAATATCTGTCACCTTAAGATTCTCCAATTTGAAATCTTAAGAAATTTTCTAATTAACTTCGCTGTTATTGCTACGGTAAAACTGTTTATAATTTAATTACACTCCATAGTACGTAATGTCCATATCCTCTTGTTCCTTTCTTTAAGCTCCCATTTCTAGCAATTTAAGATTCTACACGTACACTGGGAACATATTAACTTATTGATATGGCTTGGGCTAAGACCTTAACGCCGAAAGCTATAAAATGCCATAAATGCTGACAAAGCACTGGGCACAAGTCGCCTCATAAAATGTGCGTCTTTTTTTCCACCCGGAACGTGAGACTTTATTTTTTGCATTGTTTGGAAGGTTTTTCGCCGCAGAGTTTGCTGTTTGTGTTCGACCTTTTTTTTTCGTCTTGCTTTGTTTGTACGCAGAGGAAAATGAAATGAAAATTAATTCTTGTTTTTGTTTTTCATTATTACACACTGGGCTTAGACAAAGAAAAGATGGCCCGGGTGGGGGTCTTTAGGAGCGTTGGAAACAATAGCAACGTTTATGGCTTTGATTATGAAATTTTCCGTTTCAATTTCATGGAGTTAAGTGGTGGGAAAACACTCACTCACTCGCTCGCTTGCGGTATGTATGTAACAGGTTTACAGTTACCAATCGCTGCCATATATGTGAACGTAAGTAAATATGGTGTAGAACCGCCTTATAATACGCGTGGCATTGTGGGAACGTCGAGCGAACTGGAGCCTCAAACAGTTTGACACTGTTCACTCCCCGAGATCCAGATACAGATACACAGATACGGAGGTGGTGTGAAGTAGGTCCCGGTCCCCCATATTGTCTCTATTTGTTTACCCAAAGAAATAAAAACTCCGACTCACTGTTGGTTTTAAAGTGTAAACTAATTGAGAGCTTGGCTTGCTTAATGAGGCCAACAAAGCGGATTTCCTTCAAATTACTAAAGAAATTTAAGATGTGTAACGCTGTGGCTATCTGACGACATATTCATTTTGGTAATCCCTTGAAGAGGGTTCTTTAATTTCAGGAAAAAGTAATCAGAGTAAATATTAAAAAGAAAACACATTTCTGTATCTCAATTTTTATACAGATATACTTTTTAAGCCCATTCCTATATTTACTTAAAAGGTTTTCCAATATAATGACTCACGTATTAATTGTTGCCTTTTATTTACAGTTTTCCAAACAAACTCCATGTCAGCTTATTAGCAATTGGGTCACAAATCATCGACTAAACAAACACCGAATTCGATGACCAATGATGATGACCGTTGGGCCCCGAGGCGGGTTCTGCACTATTTAGCAATAAACCCAAATGCGAGCTTCTAACCAAGTGTGACTGTGGCCGAAACCAACGTCAAATGACAGAATGTGTGACTAACTTCAATAATAATAGAGCCAGCCGGAACATCCAACCCATACGTGTCCCATACGGTTTTGGCCAATTCATGGCGCGTTCCCTCCATTCCCACTTGGCAGCTTTTGTCACGCATCATTAGCAGCCGTCGGATAATGCGGTGTGTGCCATTGAGATCTCTATGCGGAGGGGACTGGGCAACCGGCTGGGAAACGAGGATCGAATGATTACTTTGTGCGAGGCGATTTATGCGGTAAAGCGATATGATTGCATGATGACATGACATCGCTGTTTCCCAAAACCTGCCACCGGAAAATTGACAGCACGCCATCCGCGAGTGGAGGGGAAATTTGAGTATGAACTAATGAAAATAAATAATAACCGCACGGAGTTGGAGTCCGATTCGAATTCGGAGTCGAGTCGGGCTCGGGAGCATTACCCGACAGCTGTCTTGGCTGGGGGTCGCGTCGTTCGAACAGGCTAATTTCAGTGGCCCGGCACGAAACCGGGGAAAGACACTTATCGAGGTAATCGATACACGGGACTGACTTAAGTGACAAGCGGAAATCAGAAAGGGGGGAATGATCCAAGGCGTGTGGCATTAAATATAAGAAAACTCGAAGCCCAAAGGCAATATATAGTTTCTGAATTAAACATAATATGGAAATGTCTGATGAAATACGATCGAAATAGGTCATTTTGGGAAACCAAATCTTTATTTAAACGAGCAAACTCTGAACTAGTAAGCATTTTTCAAATAGATTTTATGATATAAATTTTTATCTTAAATTTAAAAACCATTTAAAAGATGAACTTTTTATTTTATTGGTAAATAATAGACAGAAAATGCAATTCAAGCTTACATCATTTTAGAATTTCCATTAGGATCTAATATTTAAATTGGTTTTCAGTCTTTTGTATGCCTTTGGGCTAAATGCCCCTTAGGACTAACATTTTAAAGAACTCGTGTGGGTAATAGCTATTCTCTAGATTTTACCATCAGCAGACAAAGACCCAAATCAAAAGAGAATGTAGCTATATATATAGCATAAAACCCTGAGGGAACCCAACTTAAAACTATGTCCTTCCATTACTCATTGTTCTCCCTTAAAAAATAAACTGCAATTTACATGTCTATTACATAAACTTACATTACCAACTTACACACAAAACGGGATGGCAAAAAGTCCTTTCGTCCTGGCGCGGAACAAGGACAAAACACATAAATCAGCGCCCGCCGCACACACCGACACACAGAAACACTCGCCAAGCGGTGAGCTAAAAGTTTTTCCTTGTTTTACACAATGTAAAAGAACTGGGAAGTGAAAAGTTTCCACCTTTTTTGCTTTAATTTAAATGAATGCACAGCGCATTGAATCCTTTATTGGCCATGAATGGGATACTCGTAATTAGAGACAAAGCAATTGTTGACCTTTCACTCCGATTTGCTCTAGCTAGTTGTCCTCCCTTCGCTCGGTGCTCTCCACGTTCTTGATTTTGTTGTATTTTTCCACTCGCGTTGTCCTTGCCGGCATATAAAAAGGATATAATGGAAAGGCAGTAGCCTGGAGGAGCCCGCGAAGCGCCCTCTGCCAGCGACGAAACGCAACTGAGCCGCCCGGAGGAAGTCGACGGTGTCCTCGGCTCTCGCTCGGCTGGCAATCGGGACGCTTCGGCTCGTTAGCAGCCGGCAATTGCAGCAGCGCAGCATGATAAGGGGCGCTCAGCCACCTCCGCACATCTCCCACCCCACAGCGGGGGCCACAAGACCAGTGGTGCCATTTTTATAGCATTTAAAGTCATTAGTAAAATAATTAAAAATCATGAAAATCATGGGG
This sequence comes from Drosophila lini, assembly GCA_018905715.1. NCBI lineage: Eukaryota > Metazoa > Arthropoda > Insecta > Diptera > Drosophilidae > Drosophila > Drosophila lini. The sequence goes on from JAEIIL010022674.1 coordinate 15,310, forward strand.
ACTTAAAAAGCATTAAAAGACTGTCCAAAACTATGGTTTAAACTTGTTTTAAAACTTTTGAAATTTTCAAGACGCCCCAGAAAGATTATCCTTAGTTGTAAATGGTTTTCCTTATGAAGGATTCACTATTAAATAAACAGAAGCCAACTGCTCCAAGCTAAATAACTACTGACAAACGTTTAAGATCTGTTTTCCTTGCCTGACTAATTTAATTATCACAGTTAATTAAATTTAATTTAAAAAAAAAGTATAATAAAATAAAGAAACATTGTGGCTCAGCTATTTAGTATATTATGTAGCTCCTATAGTCTTTCAGATACTCCAAAGCATCCCCAGTTTCGCGCGTCTACTAAGATCTGCTTGGTTACGTTATTCCTGGCTGTGTTTTCACTCTGTTGGCCAGGTTTGGCTTTGTATTTGCTTTGTCGGCGCCGTCAACATCAGAGTCCCAGCCATCGCAGCCTCTCACCTGTCCCCGTCGAATTCCCCCTGGCCACCGCTCTCCATGGGACGCCTCGGAATGCGGAGGTGTTCGAGAATTCTCCCCCTTTAGTCTCCACTCGGGTTGGAAGCAGCTGGAATTACTTTTGTTTTACAACTGAGGCTGCTGAGGTGGGAAGCATCAACTGGGATTCCTGATGGTTCCTTGTTTGTCAAGAGCGAAATTGGTTAAGGTTGTTGTATTTTTTGTCAAGTGTTGACAGCTGGACTTATTAATTATTTGTGTTTCTTACTGCAGCATCCGGAATGTGATTATTTTCAGTTAAATTTTTCTTTAAACTTCTTAGTTTGGTTCTTGAAATTACTTTTAATAAAATTTATAGCTGAAAACGTATGGAACTGCCTTTAAGAGAATTATTAAGTTATTGAACTTGAACATAAATATTTCTTAATGCCAATTGACTCTTAAAACTTTATTGCATCTATTGCAAAATTTCCAATTCTCTTTGAATACTAACTTTCCAATTGTAATTATACAACTTTGAAAAAGTTTTTCGCATTTCTTGTTCACTTCTTTTTGAATGTTTAATGCTTTCTTTTATAAGCTATTCCTTTGCTTTCATACTTTTTGCTATATTTTTTTCTCTTTAGAGCAATTTAGTTTTTACACAATTTTTTATAGCCTTTTAACGTACTTTTTCTTGGTTGTTGTAAAGTTCTTGAACATCGCTGGCCATTGGTAAACCATTTTTGGTTTCTTTGCAGCCGCAAAGTGGAAATCTTTACATCAGCTTTAATCTGCGAACTTGTTTCAGGCGTTAACTTCCATCTAGGATTAATGACAGAAATTAGCGCCATGTTCGCCAATTTCCTAGAAAATAAAATCTTTAAAACTTTCAACTCAATGGAGAAGGTATTGTTACAGAAAAATTGAAGGATTATTTTATGTGGTCTTCACACAACCGCCTAAAGTAGGAATGATCTTTCGATATAACGACAGTACTTAAAGGTATATTTTAAGGAATTTTAAAATGAATAACCATAAACGTAGTAACAATTCTTCTGAAAAATAAATCTGCAAGAATGTCTTGAACTCTGCCTACAGCATGAACTAACCCTCTACTGACATTCTGCATTTTTCCCAACCGATTGCCAACGAGCAATTAAGTTTGAAAAATGCCTGGAAATCAAGTGGCAGGAGGAGCGTTGGTGGGCAGGTGGGGCGGTGAGTGCATCTCAAGTGGCTGACTGGATGGCTGGATGACTGGCTGGCGGCTTCAAGTGGCGAATAAGCTCTCCTAAACGGGACGAGACAAAGGAATCCGGGCACGGAGCACTGAAGCATGCTTGCTGGTCCTCCTCCAAGTAATCCAAGTAACTTTTAGCCCATTCGCTCGCGAGAAGAGGAAGAAGAAGGTCGTTGTTTATTGATTGCGAAGTAAAAGCAACCATAAAAGACGGCAAGAGCTGCAAAGCGACCAGGGAACAAAACAGAGACGGAAAGAGAGCAGTCGAGAATTGGCACAGGCCCTTGAAAAAATCTGGTTTTCCTTTTCTTTTTGTTCCTAAGCCCACGCAAATGAGACGACGGCGACGACCGACAAACGACGACGAAGAGGCCAACAAAGACGATGATGATAATTATGATTACGGCCAAGATGAGCGGAGCAAGTGCAAGTGAAGGAATTAGCAGGCAGGCACGATTTTCGCGGACTCGGCAGACACTGCAATCTCAAGTTCTGATCTGCAAGCTGATCGAGCAAAATATTGAGATATACAAACTTTAAACTGGCTCTTAAAATTTGTTGTTATCTGATTTTGTATTCTCCCATACCAATTTTTAAAAATAATTCGCCTTTATTGAGCTAGATCAAAAGATATTAATTATTAACAGCGATATTTTAAACTTATTAAAAAAATGATTTCAGAGATTCAAATTTTATCAATACTTTGTAACGCAATGAAAGAGTCATCATATATAATCTTGATCAGCATCAAAAGCCGAGTCAATTTAGCAGTATCAGCTGGAAAACAGTTATTTCTTCAAAATTTTATAAGGGTTCCATTATTAAAATGGTCGAAAGTTAAAACAAATTTTATTTGTACATTTCTAGATTCAATATGCAATACAGAAAAGCTTTCCCAATTGAAATTAAGACATTTTTGCTCAGTTATGATCGATTTTAAATTTAATTTTCCTGATCCAATTGAAATCTGAAAGGGTATACAAACTTCAGCTTAAAAACGTAAGCTTCCTTTCTTGTTTGTAGAGAGATCAACTTTAAACAGATGTCTGTAAAGTTTTAATTCGTTATTTTTTGTTAACTTTTTTTAACCCCTCTTATAAAAGTTTAATCTGATCTGAACATCTGCTTATCTCTCCCCTTGGTTCCTTCGGTAGCTCGTGGAATATTATCACCCATCTCCTGGTCTTTCCCTTTTTGCATTTACGGCCTGCCAAATGGCATCTGTTGGCCAACCGATTGAGGGCAGAGATTCGGGAAATAAAAGAAGGGGCAGTGCGCCGAGAGAAAGGCAGAACGATGTCAGGCATCGAAAATCCGGACCGAACTGCGGACTGGGGACTGCGGACTGTGACTCATTGAACCACAAGATGAATACAAAGATGCCAAATCAACTCGAACGAGTTTCTGTGGCCTGCAGTTTCCAGTGCCCGTGCTTGTGCCGATGCCGATGCCTTTCCCGCACTTTGTTTTCAGGTCAATTGCATCCCAGTTTGTTGGCAGCACTCGAAGCCAAAGCGACATTTGAGTTTTGCACTCGGCCTAAACGTGCCACCGTTGCAACGGTGGAAAAGTCAGTCTCTGCCGGGGCCAAGTGCGTGCAGCGTTTGTCAAATTGCCAGTTGAGAGCGCTCCATTTGGAGTATCCTCCCCCTTTCTGGTGCCGATTTGGCCGCAATCTCGGGGCACAGCCCATCCTACCATCGCATTGCCCCAACGGCAGTTGACAAAAGCCATCAGCCAACCAGACTAACAACCGCAACATTTGTAATGGAAATTCCTGCATTGAAATCTTGTTTCGTTTCGTTTAGCTGCCGTTTCAGTATTGTTTTGGCTTATACCCTCCCCAAAGGTACAATGTTTTTTCATGTTAAAAACTTTTAAAATCGTGTATTCATTTTTAATCAGCATCAACAGTTCCGATGGCAGAGAAAAACGCAACGTATGGGAACAAGTTTTAGAGCGAAAAACTGGTTTGTTAAGTCGGATTATATAATAACATGTCAGTGCCATGTAGCTTTAATAATGATACAATTTAATAACAAGTCTAAAATGTTTTCTCATAGGATAGTTCTCAAAATGAACACGTACGTATAACATTTACAGATATAGTAGTTCTTTATAATAAATCCTAATGCAACTTTACGCTTTACGCCTAAATAATATATGTATTAAGAATCTTTTAATAGGAATTTCCTTGTTTCAGTGTCTCAAAAATCACAAAGCTAGGCTTTCTTTTAAAGATAAATCTTACCATTTCCTACACCTGGTAAGGGTATTTTAAAGCTGATGAACACCTTCTAGTCCTTTTTTCTTCCTCTTTTTTGTTGGTTTAATTTTTTGTGGTTTGTTTTTGTTTGTTGTTCCTTTTTTTGCTAGCTGTTGACTGCAAGTGGCAGTGCTTTTGTTGCTGTTATTGCTGTGGATGGGGCTTTTGTTGAAGCCCGTAACTGTTGCGGTTCCGTCAACGTCATCGTCATCGCCAACATCCCCGGACGCCTGCCACCCGGACAAAGTCAATGAACCGGCCAAGTCCCTCCTTATGCCAGACGACGAAAAGTTTTTCAGCTCCATTGCCCACTTGACCACCGGCGGGGAGGAGCGATTTGAGGCCATTACATTTGATGATCGATCGATTGTTATGATTATTCGAGTATTCCTGGCCGCTGCAGCTATAGCTTTTCCCTATCACCCAAATGGGATACCCATGCAAATGAGCCGAGTGATTCGAAATTCGAGGCTTGTATGTTTTTGGATTAACATACCTAATGTTTATAAATTGCAAATTAGCGAAAAGGCCAAATAGAGGAGTCACCAGCATGTGAACCTACTGCCCGGGGTTGAGGAATCCCGTGCTTATGTCTGTTCGTGCTAACTCTGATCTTTATCCGACTAGTGCGAATAGCGCGACACGCGAAGAAATAAAAACTCACTTAGTGGGCATAGATTTAGTACCTGTTCCCTCTGAGCTGAGAGGCGGAAAGTAAACAAAGCGAGAAACCAGCGCTGTCAGTTTCAATTCAAGTCCAAAAGAGACGAAAACTAAGTCGGTACATTGAGCAAAAAAATTAAATATAACTGAGCTTTGATAATTTAGGGGAATTAAGAAATGTATGGTTCACAAAAAAGTAATCTTGAAGAATAATCAAAATTGTTTTTTCAATTTATTAAAATGTTTAAAAATCATAACGTAAATAAAACAACTTCATGCCTATTTTCAGCCAAAAGGTGCCGTAAAATATAACTACATATGTATGTATTTATTTAAGTTGGATTTATTTGCTTTTCCAATTACCCAATGTTGTTCAAACATCCCAATCTGAATATTTAATTAAAAAGGTGCCAAGTGGGGTCTGGTTCGGATGGACACACTCAAAACCCCTGGCTTTCAATTAGCGCTCGGCTCTGTTGTAAAAATAACCGATGTGCGAAAATCCAACAGGGGAAACAAAGAACGACAATACCTAAATCTATAACATAGTTAGATTAAAAAAAAGCTCGTTGGGGTTCGTTAAAAAAGGAAAAAGAGGACGCGAGAGAAAAGTGAAACAAACACCACACCAAACAACAACAAGAGAGATGCACAGCACACAATGAGAAAATCAATTTAAATTGAATTATACAACGCCAACAACAAGACGAAGAGAACTCAAATAAAAGCGAATTGCATGGCACAAACAGAAAGAAATACGAATAAAAGCATAAAAACAAAGCCAAAACGAGCTGCTGCGATGAGCAGATGAGACCAAACGGGTTTCACACGCTCCTCGGAAAGGAGAGATGAAACGATTCTTGGATTCTCAATGAATGGGCATCATCATACAAAACGTACAATAAAAAAATAAGGCTAAATAAAGATGAGCTGCATAAATTAAAGACGCGGCTCCCCGCCACCTGTGAGGTTTTCTTTCCCTTCTCTCTCGTTCTCTCTCTCTTCTGCTTCTCCTTCTCGTCTGCTTCTCCTGGTGGTTGCAATTTTGTAACAATTTGTCTGCTCCAAATTTTGTTGTTGCATTTTTGGCAATCGCTCGAAATCGAGTGCAAAATCCGTCTAGACAGATAATACATATCGGCAGGTGGTGGGGGAACCTAATTCGATTAGATATATATGTACATATATACATATAAAAACCCCAAGAAAAGAAGACTATTCTTTGTTCTGTAACACAAGTAAGCGGGGGTTGAGGAATCCGGTTTCAGACACTGCAAAGAGACGCTTGTAGGGGGTTGCTTCTCTATTGATTGTTACAAGTTCACTCTCTCTTAAATGATGTTAAACTTAATGCAAATTTTAAACTCACCTTTTGCAGTCTGCGAATTTTGTCAATAACTTTTTTGGCACTTCCACCGCTCACCCACACACACGCATGGTCGCACAGGACACAGTCACAATGCCAGGTCGCGTATTTTCCGTAATCCTTAACTCGCACACACCGCCGCACACCCACGCGCACTTTCAGCTCCGGAAGCAGAACTGCACTTGCAATATTAACTAAATATTAGCTAGTTTCTTTATTTGCTTTAGTCCAAGTGTTTTTGGTTTGAATTGTGACGAGGATTCCCACTGTTTGCGAATCAATAAAAAAAAAAACGCGATGCCCTTACACGAGCGGAAGTTTCCAGCTCATCCCGTTGTAAAGTAACTACCCTTTGAAAAATTATAATAAATGGCCAAAATGTTGTGACGGTAGTTAAGCAAAAGAATATTTTGTATTTTTAATTTGTTAATTTCCTCTGAACCAAACGAGACCGTCTTCTTGCGCGTTTTGATTTGTTTTGATTTTTTAACGCGATTCTAGAGGTGGGGAAACATCGATATATCATCGATGGCAACCAGCGATACCATCGATGTATTCGCATTAAAAAAAAGTACAAATTATAAATTTTATTATTTATATTTTATTATATATTATTATTATTGACAAAATGATGTTTAAAAAATCAAAGTTAAAAACATCGTTAATTTTATCAACAATGTTTTTCCACCTCTAGTTCGTAAACAGATGTAAAAACGATGTCGAACTCCGATTCTACAGGAGATGTAATTTCCTTTCGATACCCATTCGATCTATCGTGAGGGACCAGTGATGTGTAATTAAATAGTCGTCAAATTTAAAGTGCAAATTATAATACATTTAATAAAATATTATACGAATAGAGATATTAAAATTGAAGGAAACCCCCAGCTTTAATTTAATGCGATACCTATCGGTAACTTTCACTTGAAGGACCACCTATCGGTAACGTTCAAGCAACATTTGCTGATTGCTATTTAAATTTCGAAGTTCGTCGCCGCTTAATTCTCGTAACTATTGGCCGGATCGCCGCCAGAATCGAAATTTACGGGCCGTATCATCATGCGTGAGGTTTTCGGAGTGTCCGTTTCAATCCCCCAATACGACCAGAGGATGGCCGGACCAGCTCTCTGGTTACCGTGCTCGCCATTTAGGTTGGACCTGGTGCAGCGATCGAGCCACCATCCGCCGCCGTAGTGCTCGGCGCAGGAGGAATTTTTGGTGGATTGGCCATCGTTCCTGCGATCGTATGTGCTAAAGTCCAGATGAATGTGCGGCTCCAGGGCGTCGGGCAGCGAACCCCGGAAGACACCGTCCACCGCTAGCTGATAGTTGTAGCCCTCGCTGTCCAGCCGGAACAGAGAGTACTCCGCCCAATCCGGGAACTCTTCCCCCTGATTATATCCCAGCTCCACACGCAACTCGTGATCGTCGCGATAGAGAATCTTGTGCGTGAACTCATTGCCGAACCAGAAATCCCTGGACAGATGGCCAAATCCCGCACGGTACTCGTCCCAGCTGCGGTTGAAGTTCTCCGCGGGATCGAAGACGCCTCTGTTCTGGATGACCGTCCAGGCAGGTCCGTCGGTGGCGAAGGCACAGTACCGCTCATAAAAGTCCCGCTGGAGTTCATTCCGTTCCGGAACCAGAAACCTATAGACGCCATCCACTCGCTCATCTAATTCGAAGCAATCGGATTTTTCAGGCTGGTAGAACTCTGGGCAGGATTTGCAGGTGAGCTTATAGCTTATATCTTTGTAAATAGGACTCACCAACTTTTGGGGGTTCCTTAACTTGCGCAACATTCATGTGAACGGTGTCATTTGGGGAAACTTCTGAATTTTTTTGATTGCACTTATTGTGCTCCCTCATTTGGGTTTCTATCTTCTGGAGCATTTCCCTAGTGCTATCCTCCTGTTCTAGTCGCTGCATTAGTGTATTCAGTCGCTCCGATAGCTCCAGCAAAGGATCAGCTTTTGATGAGAACCTGCGAGGAGCATGGATGTCCGTATCGGCTAGAAAAACCACCTTGCTCAGGACATGGTGCAGATTGATCTCCAGGCCCCTCAGCCTTTGCGCCTGTTTGGCCAATGTCTTTCTGATTAGAACAAGTTCCTTTAGTGATTCTGAGGCCAAATCAGGTGGGCGAGGAGCCACAGTATCTGCTTGGACAATAAAAACTCCAAGCTGCATGCTCCAGGACAGCAGGAAAATCACAGAAAGCTGTTGCAATAGAACACCGCAATTTGCAGGAACAAATTTATATTCTGTAAGGCCATTCTCTTGGGCTAATTCCATCTTACCATCATCTCTGCTCCCAGTTCAGTGGCCGACTGAATGAAGTCACCACAGACTGGGCTACCAATAGCACACATGTCGCTAAATGTCCGCCATCTGTTGACGATTCCCCTCCAAGAGAGCCAAGAGCCAGGCTACTTGATCATGGGTCTGGCATGTGTAGTTTGTACGAATATAAAGTTCTGTATTTTCACGGTCCTTAGTTAATCTTCACATTTCGGTTGTATTTCTTCTTTGTTTTTTTTTTAAGTATTAACGACAGAATCTTGCTTCTAGCTTTGCGGTGAAACATACATACGAAGTAGATAGTAAAAAACGTAAATAAGAATAAACATTTCTACGGGCATAGCCGCACTAGGTTTTGCTTCTTTTTTATGTTTTTAATCTCTATAATTAGCCACTAACTTTTAAGGTATAAATGAAAACGCCTAAGCAACTAAAGTACATTTACATACATATCGATCGTTTCTTTCACATTCCGTGCTTTTCTTCCTCAAAATTTCTCTCTCTTTCTCTCTATACAGTTGATAAAGTTTTCAAAACATAAGAATTAAGGGGCCTACAGCCATCTTCGTTACATGTTAGAGTAAGGGTTAAGCTGATCAATTTACATTTATCGTGTTTTGTTTTTAGTTCTTATATCTTTTTTGCGTGCAGGTGCGAATACATTTCAAATCTTCTGCTAACTCTGCTCTCTTGGCATCCTCACGTATGTATTTGTATGTCTGTATGCATATATAGTATATATTTAAATGGGTGTTTTTATATTTATATAAAGATAGCTTACTATTTTTATTCTTAGCACACTTTGGCTTGAAGCCCAAGTGGGTTGGTTTGTTTCTTCTCTTTCTGCTTAACCGCCACGCGACCATCCTTCGAACCGAACACCCCCACCACACCACAACACAACACACCAACGCGGTATAGTGGTGAGGGCGTTCGATGATCTCAATAACGGTCAGAGCGCTTCCCGATTAATTAGTTTACATTTATCGATAACTGGCTTACCTCTAAGTATTTAGATTGTATTTACATTGATTATTTCAAGAGTTTTTTGTTTGTGTTCTTGTTTTCTTAGCATTTTTCTGTTTCTTTTTCCTTTGTGTTGTATGTTTGCTTTTCTCTGCGGGACCGTATAACTAAATAACTTAGAAGATTGTTTGGAGTAGGCAATGCTGTTGTTGTGAGTGCAAACAAATCCGTTTAAAACAAGTTAAAATTGTTGCTCTGCGCAGGCTGATTTCGGTTGTGTTGGTGTTTTAAAAAATTTACGAATCGTTTAAAAAGACTTAAATAACGAAAACGAGTTATATCCTTTGGGCTGTTGTTTTTGTTTTTTGTTAGATGCGTCTGCTGCGAGAACCATCGGTCCGGTTTTTCCACTCCGGATCGTTGGGGTCGTCGTCCTCGAAGGGATCCTCGGCCATGTCCTCCTCGAGAGCCTCCTGATCCCCCAGATACGCATCGATCGCCGAATCGTACAGATTCAGCTCGGCATCTGGCGTCGATTCTTGTTCATCGTCCAGCGGTGCCAGATGATGCTTCGGATAGTCATCGTCCTCGTCCTCTAGCAGCACATCCTCCTCTTCCGGCTCTGAAATTCCACCATCTCCTTCTAAAACTACCCTTTCTATTTCATCCTCGATAACGTCTATCTTCGCCGCCATTGGGTGACCATTGATCTGTCCATTATTCAGCTTGGTCTTGGACTTGCTGCTCCGTCGACTGCCACTGCTAACGCCGGCTCCTGTGAAGCTGCTTCCGTCGCAGTTCGACGACACGGACTTGCTCTTCGCCCGCTTTGTGCTGGGTATAGACGCGGGCGTTGCGTAGGTCTCGGCCAACAAGCGCTGATAGACCTCCTCGGAGAGTGGAAAGATCAAAGGCTCAAAGAGGGACGGTTGTTGAATCAGCGCATGGCTCTGTCACAAAATAAAAAGAAAGACGATTGTTAGAAAAGTAACAGAAAATATTCTGGACGTTCGGTTAAAGAAGAAATCCCTTGACTTACCTCCCGCAGATCGGGCGTGGTGCTACGCCGCTCCGTCTGATCCTTGAGCTTGCTGGACGTTGTGCGACGGCGGGCTTTACGCGACTGGTTGCTCAATAGCAGCTCACCGCTCTCGTTGAACCCCTCCAGCGGATGGGCCAGCGGCGAGGGAATGCTTTCATTGTCTGGCCCAGTTCCGCCGTGATGCGGAGCAGGAGAGGCAGGATCTGGAGTGTTGGCCCCGCTCGATTCAGCACGACTATCTGCACGGCGATTCGCGCGGGATCTGGTGCTCCATGGAAATTTTAGAAACGTCTCGAAACGGCGACGTTCCTCGAGCAGGGCGCGTTGATGTCTTGCAATGAAAGCCTCATCTGAGAGATCTTCCTCATTGTACTCCTCCTCCTCCATTTCTATGAGGGCCGCTGGTGCCTGCCCGTTGGGCTTGGTGACCTCGTCCGTGGACTTGTCCAACTTAGGTCGCTTGGGCAGTGGTGGCTCTATCTCTGCAGTTGACTCGGTCAGCTTTTCGGCAGTTTTAGCATTTAGATTTTTTGAAATGTTGCCATTAAGCTTCGGCTTCTTCCCCTTCTCATCCTTTTTTTCCACTTTGTGCTGCTTCGCTGCCGCTGCCTTGGGTTCAGCCGTCTTGGCATTGCCATTCACCAGTCCATTCTTATTGTTATTATTGTTAATAATATTATTGTTATTGTGCTTAACGACTGCCTGCTTCTGGCTAATCCCGTTGACCTTTGGAGACTGCTCATTCGGCAGCTTTTGTTCTTCAGTGAGGGGTTGGGCATTGGTTTGTAAGTGGGAGAGCTCGTCTGACGTCGCTGTTGCTGGGACACTGCCGTTGCTGAGTTTGCACTCCGCTGACTCATCCGCCGAATGCTTCGCCTTATCACTGTCGCTGTCAACAATGCGCCACCTGCAGATGTGAGGGAACACATATGGTTAATGATTAGAATAGTAATTAATGGAAGCCGAAGCCAGCAATAATTCCCAAATTTGATATCAGAGTTGTACGCCCCCAAGATGGCAGTGTAAAAGTACTCACTTGGGCGTTGGAATCTCCTTGTAGGGGAGAATCTCTACCTTCGTCTGGGCGGCCATGCTGTAGGGTATAACGATGTTGTCGATGTCGTAGATGGGACGAATTCGGCGTTCCGAGGCTCTGAGCGAAAGAAGTCGATACATGCATATTGAAGCCAGCGATTCTTATATTCAAGCTTACCTCTCGTTTCGATGACTATGGGTGGGCGAGGAGTTGCGACGACTCCTGCTACTACTCTGCTCTGGTCCCCACTGATCCCCGTAGCCGTTGAGGTGATGGTTGTTGATGTTGCTTCCGGATGTTTGCTGCTGCTGAATGGAATTGCAGCTTATGTTATTGTTGGTGGTGGATTTGCGTGACTTATTAGCGACGCTGTGTGCCGAGATCGTGGTTGAGGAGGGACTTTGGTGGCGTTGTCGTTGGCGTTGGCGAGAGTCTGGCCACTGCGATCTGGAATTGTTCACTCCAGTTGGGTGTTGTTGTTGTTGCTGCTTCCTGCCCGTTGCCGCCGCTGCTGCATTAAATCCGTAAATTGAATGCGGAAACGGGACGAGACGGAGACAAGAAACGGAATGGCAAAATAAAGCAATTGGTAGTTGTTGTTGTTGTGGTTGTAGTTGTTGGTGGTGGTTGGTGGAATTGGTTGGAATATTCGTGTTTTTGGTTGATTTTCGATGCAAAGAAAAAGAAAGAAGAGATGCAAAAGATTGTTGTTGTTTTATGTTAATAAATTATCGAATTTTGTCATGTTTACAATAATTTACTGTTGGCCACAAGTGGCGTTGTAGTAGGCGTAGAAGAAGTAGTAGTAGCAGTACCAGTACCGTTTCCGCTATTCCCTTCCCCGATGCCACTGCCACCGCCTCCTCCGGCTGCTAATGCTCCACTGCCCGCTTCCTTATTTGAGTTATTGTTGCGCTCCTTGCGGCGTATATATCGCCGCTTGACCGCATCACCCGGCCGGCGGCTGCCTGCATGTCCGCCGCTACCGCCGGAGGCTAGCGTCTCGCGCTCCGCCTTCCACATGGCCTTTACAATGGCCTTGGCCTGGGAGCGCATGACGCGATACTGCCAGTCCGGCTGGCGGGCAACGGCCTCCAAGTGCACAGACTGGCTGACATCTAAAAAGAAGCAATTAAAGTGGTATTTTTTGTTAAAAGGTTTTCGTCAAGCATTCCCAAATTTAAATAAATTTCAGGGCGCTATTTCCTGTTTTCTTAGTAAACGACTTAATGGCATTCTTTAATTTAAAATGCAACCAGTCCGGTTCCTACTTCAATATAATTTATTTAGGGTTTTAAGTTGGAATTTAAAGTATTCCGATATTTTATGAATTATTCTAGACACTGGTTCATTTGTCTGAATAGAAAAAATAAGAAAATATTTTAAAACTAGCCGCAGCCAACACACTGGGAGCCATCAATGACCTATGCTAGTTTCTAAAACTGGTCTAGACGTAAAAGTTTAGTGTTTTCTCTAATAGTTACAAATTCACAAAACTGTCTGCCTTTTGATTTGGAAAATGCTTATTTATTGGTCGTAGTTTTTTTTTTTTTTTTTTTTTTTCAAATCTAGTTCGCTAGCTCATAATTAATTAATCTGTAAGTATCAAATCCAGAAATGGAAATTCAATGCAATTTCCCACTCACCGCTGGCAAAACTGAGCACTGGATGGTAGCCAGCATCGATCAGGGCCACCCGGTTGGCCGGCATCATCGTCTCAACCAGCTCACGGGGCGCCGTGGGATCTGCTCGACCTGTACACAAGGTGCAGGGCACCTGGGGCCACTGGCAGCCGCACTTGATATTGCTGGGTCGCGCCGCCTTCTTCGATATTGTGTGCATGTTGGTGGTCTGGAAGAGCTTGCGCTTTCGAAACTCTGACAGCACCAGTGGCCTAGCCCGACTGCAGAGCACATCGGATTCCTCTTTTAGGCCATTCGCAGGCGACGACGACTGGCTAACAGTCGCCTCAAGCTGGACTTGCCCCTTGGAGTGGGATAGCTCCACATGGAGGTCATTATACTGGCGAATTTTCATCTCCAGGTCGGCCAGCTGTGAGCAGACCCACGACCATCGCAGGGCTATGCCAGCCCGATCTTTTGAGTAACGCCAAACAGCGCGTCGATTTCTGAAACGAATTGAATGGATCGAAAATAAAAATTAATTATTTTAATTTTGAGAATGATATGAATGGTAAATACAATTATATATTGCTGTAGAACCTTATAGTTCATCCCCATTATTAAATTTATTATTATAGGAGTACTTTTACTTCCTAGAGTACAAATTGCTAGCAACAAAAAATGTGGCAATGAAGTTGATAAGATCCCGGAAAAGTTGTGTGTCATAAGCAGCAATTAAAATCGATTAAATGCGTAGTTAAGGACGCCCTCGTAGAAAGGGGAAGAAAGATTTTTTTTTTAATTTAAAATTTGATCCGCTTTAGACATAAATTTAAAAAAAGCTAAGAAAATTATGTGTGGCATCTGCTCAGGGCTACCTTAAATACCTAATATAAAGAACCTACTTTAAAGGGCTGTCAAAAAAGAAACCCCAACAAAGACTAAAAACAACAATATAAATCGACAAACATTCCTTTTAGTGAAAAACATAATACGTCCATGTTATCGGACATGAGGCCACAAATCGATCAAAACATCTGACAGAAAAGGGCGGCTAAAAAAGCTGGACACCTATAAAAAATTGTGAAGCCTAGCAGATTAGTTGGAAATTCCCCAGAGCATCTACAATAAAATCAAGTCTCGATGGTCGGAAGCACTTACATGGGTAGCGATAGTTGCTGGGTATTGTTATAGGTGACCATCTCGTCGGCGGACTCGCCGCCGGAACTGGATTCTGTGGCATCAGAATCAATGGCGTTCTGAACCTCTCGCAGCTCCGTGTGCAGCAAACCGGCAACGTGGGTGAGTTCGCTGGTCACATAAGTGTCGTAACCGGGCACAATGTCGTCCGCCCGCGGCGTATTCGGATCCATACTGGACCCCGTCGTGCCTGCTGCTGCACCAGTTGCTGAAAGACCCGCTGCTGCTGATGCTCCTGCTCCGGTCGTCGAATCCAACTGATTCTTACGCGGACGCTTACTCGGCAGCGTTGTGGAGTTTGAGCTGTTAAACCAGCTGGAAGATGGAGCCAAGGTGGCCGAGGTACCGGTGGCCGTGTGACAGATCTGCTGATGCCGGGCCGCTGTGCCAATATGGCGAATCACACTGCTCATCTGGCTAGCCGGCAGTGGATGCTTCTTCTGCTCCTCCCAGAATGCACAATCTGGTCGTCCAGAGACAATCGACAGAACAGTTGCCTCCCGCTCGGAGAGTGTGGCACTCCTGGCCGGATTGGGAGCTTTGTGGGAACTGCGGGCAGACCATTCCAGAATGCCGGCCACCTCTCCGCTGGCATGGCGGCACATTTGACGGGCCTGGAACTTACGCATCCGGCGCAGCAGAAAATCGATCCGGCGCGTGATCACATGTTGCTGCTGCTCTAGCTCAGCATGGCTCTCCTCCCACGGTCGCTCCTGCTTAACACTCACGTTCGCGGTGGAAACGCTGCTGGTGCTGGGAAGAACGCTAGTGCCGCTGAAGCTGGGCTTTATATCTGGCAGCTCGGGCGCACTGCATGGAGGTGCCGCAGTGGCGGACATGGACGCAGCGGGTGGCGCCTCCTCCCACACCTCGTTGAAGAAATCACAGATGGCATCTGGATTGACATGGGCGCCGTCGAATGTCTTCAGCGCCTTGAGCACCTCCTCGATATCCTGATCCTCTAGCACAGCGCCAGCGGCCCCATCTTTGAGGAAATTAATCGATCCGGCGGTACTCTGCGGCGTCAGCTGTTGCTGTTGTGGCGTCGCTTGCAAACGCGGGGAATCCTGCGGCTGACTGACTGGCGTCTGCTGTTGCCTGCTGGGTGTTGTTGGTGGCTCTGGCTCAGGCGGAGGAGGCGGCAGCTCCTCTGACATGGCAATGACATTGCCATCTAGCTGGCTGAGGCGCTCTAGAAAAATATGCCAAAAC
Source organism: Drosophila lini (assembly GCA_018905715.1). Lineage (NCBI taxonomy): Eukaryota > Metazoa > Arthropoda > Insecta > Diptera > Drosophilidae > Drosophila > Drosophila lini. Next base: position 30,672 of record JAEIIL010022674.1, read on the forward strand.
AGGTAAGAATTTGGTTTTCAGTTACAAATTTACACGTAACTTACCCTCTATATTATCTGTTTCTATCTTGGACAGCTCCCCCTCGGCTGGAATTGACTGATCTTCAGTTGCTGCTTCTCCGCTGACACCTGGGGATTCGGTGGTCGAGCTGGAGCTCGTGGCAGCTGCCGGCGTTGTGGCCGGCTCCTTACCAAGGCTTACTTCCGGCAGCGTTTTCCTCAGACAAATCTCCGCGGAGATAGCCTCCTCGAAGTTGATCGTCAGATCCGCCAGCAGCTGGGCCGTGGAGTTGTCCTTAGGCGAGCTGCTGTGTGTATTTGTGGTGTTGCTATTGTTGTTCTGCTCCACCACCGCTGGTGAGGCGCTGGTGGAGGCCACAGCGGCATCCGGCGTGGAAGGACCAGCGCTGGCGCTACTGCTAGAACTGTGTGGAGTCGGGGCTGTGCTCAGCCCCATTGCTGGTTCATTGCTGGCCTTATTGCCGCCGGACTTTCGCTTATTGTTCGGTTGCGAGGATCGCAGCTGCGGGATAGTGGCTGCCGGCGATGATGCCGAACCGCCTGCCGCCGCTGCTGCTGCTACGGCTGCCGCTTCCCGGGAGCGGGTGACGCGCGTGGTGGCCGTGGCCGGCGTGGGCGTCGACGGCTTCTTGGCCACTGAGCCTGGACCTGCTCCTCCTGTGCCGCCGCCGGCTACTGCACCGCTGTCCGAAGAGGAGCTGCGGGCCGAGGGCGAGGCGGTACTGGTGAGCTTCTCCTTGGGACTTAATGGCTCGGCTGTGAGCGCTGGTGCCATAGTTGGGTAGCTCGCATTTGGGTCGCGATGCTCGGGCTAATTCTGGTCAGGTCACTTTATACGTAAACAAAACCAAAACAATAATTTATTTTAGTAAAACGATAAGCGCAACGATTGGAATGAAAACGACAGGCAAACTTTTTGTTTTATAAACCGCTCTCTCACACACACATATATGTGTCGGGTTGCTTCGTTATCTCAGCTTAACTCTTTCCCAAAATCGAACAAAAATGCCGCTAATATTTGTGTATTTTTTATTTTATCTCGCTCTGCCGCCCGCCTCCCAAAGAAATCTCGTTGTGTCTTTTCCGGCGTGTTATGTACAAAATACACGCACTAAAACAGTCACAGCCGCGCTCTGGCCTGAGCGAGCAGGCGAGAGCGAGAGAGAGGTCAGAACGCGCGCTATTGCACACAATGATGCGCAATAAAAAAAACTGTATAGAACACACGCACACACACACACACTTGAGCGTATTTACTTGGGCTCGGGCAGGCAGAGATGGGACAAGCGGACAGACTTCTTACATACTGACAAAATCATCGCTGCTGCTCTCATAGGGAAAAACACAATTTTCCGAGATTTTGCATCATCTGCTGGCGGAAAATTGGCGCGCAGGCCTATTATTATTCGTGGTGGTTTCCATGTTTTTATGTAATTGCATTTATTGGATTTTTCGACTACAATTAGCAGCAGCAAACGGCTCCTCGCGCCTTTACAGCAATAATACGCATACTCTGGCACACCACACATACATTCGCACTGAGCCAGCGTGCAATTGTGTGATCCACTATTTTCAGTTATTTACACAATCTCATTTTTTGTATTCCGCATGTCGTTATTAAATTCTGAGAATAGTTAATTCAGTTGTGTGAGTTTTTTCTACATTATTTGCCCGATTCAAACGAAAAGGGAACGGAAAAACGTTTTCAGCGCGAAAGTATTGTCCAGTACACACTAACACAAAGGCACATGCACATGCCCACATTCACACCGACAGGCAAGCACAGGCAGGCAGCACGCAAGAATTTGTAAATTGCTTAAAAATTAAGTAGTATATTTGTTATACGCACAATTCGGCCGTTTCGCACAATGCTCGCACAATTGCCAACTATTTGCTTACACAATGGCGTGACTCGCGCTGGGGGAATTGTACGGTTCTCGCTTCACGAATTTTTTTCCTCATTTATTTTTTTCATGCTGCCCTGCTACGCTTTTGGCAAAACGACGTGTATCGAATCGTATCGAAGCTGTACTCGTTTCTGTGCCCTGGCTGCCAGACCAAAGTACGCATGCCGCACAGCCGGTTGTCTCGCTCGCACTTGTGCGTCACCTATGGCGGTGGCGCGGCGCAGGGTTGCGTGTGCGAGCGGGACGAGCCGAGGGTTGCGTTACTTTTCGGCATATGGCAACACTGGGCGCGGGCTGCTACCATAGAATGCAACCGTGCGATAGGTGTTTCGATATATTTGTTGTTGTTTTGGGATTTTATGGCTAAATTATTGTTAATATGTTTTATGTGATTTACAGAGTTGGAGTTGAATAAGACTTTCAGGGGCTAGGTCCACCGACAATATCAAGTCTCCAATAACTAAGCCATTCAAGGACTATAAATAAATATATTGAGCCTCCTTCAAAGAATTAACGTTAACGCCTTATTTCGAAGCTACTGAACGTGTAGGCGTCGATCTCCTTTGCCGGCGAGAACTCCGCCTTCGTGATACTCGATTGGGGACTGCCCTTGGTCTGGAGCCAATGTTTCCTGCGAATTGTGGGGAAGTTGTAAATTTTGACTAACACTGATTCCCAGGCATTTACATTTCGTTCAGCTGCGGAAGAGGTCCCTCCAGTTGGCCCTTGACCGTTCCGTCCTTGGTGTTCATGCACCAGCCCTTGATGCCCAGCGTATTGGCCGTCTGTGCCGTGGACTAAATCAAAGGATTTACATAGATCCTGCTTACCAGACAGGGAAGTGGACACTCACCTTGCGAAAAAATACACCTGCAATGAAAAGGACAGGTTAGTTAGGTCAGATAAGGTAGATGGCTAATTAAAGTACCTTGCACTCGGCCAAACACCTCGAAGTTGCAAGCGAAGAGCTGCGCGGACTTAGATGCTGCCATAATGTCGCCGAAATTGGATGTTCGAAGATCCTGGCAGTTATACCCGCCTGGATACCGTAATAGAGAAAACAAAACAAATGCTCGGACAACCAAAATAGAATTACATCGATGTGCCATAGTGACCGACAGCGATGTGACCGTACTTTAGGGCGCCAAATAATACTACGGGGCTTACAAATCATTCAAATTCACTTTTAATATTAATGTTCAAATGTAAATAATTTCCTCTTGAACATTTATTTAACAGATCTGATGGAGTTTCCGATACAACTATTCTTGGAATTACTCTCTGCTACAGCACTTTCAGATTTGGAAAGCATATCAAGGTACAAACAATTAATAACAAAAAATCATCAAGTTTGGATAGACTTAATCAGCTTATCGACATTCGTAGCGTCCACCACGGCGTTTACCTGCAGGCCCGCGTCCTCCATGGCTTTTTTGGTAGCGTCTCCGATAGCGATCAGCTTGCGATCCTTGGTGGAAACGTTGAAGCTGTCGAAAAACTCCTGGGAACTGCGGACACTGGAAGGCCCAAAGAAAACGATCGTCTCCATTCGCTTAAGCTTGAGAGCTTGACGCATCTGGTCGATGAACTTCGGATGGGACTGACTCCCGTAGACTTCGCAGACGTCCACTCGGAATCCCTGGGCCACCAGCCGGAGTCGAAGCGTATGTCCGACTCCATTGCCGCAGGGCATTAGCAACGGAAGCTCCCGCTTGGGTCCAAATGTTTCCACGATCAGGTCACACAAATTATTGGCATTTACTGTGTAATCGCCCATAGTGGACAGCCTTTGCAAGGTGTTCCAAACCATGCTGTGGGTGCTTTTGCCTAAAGAGTAATTGTTCAGAGAGCGCCAGCAACTGGGTAGTGGAGCATTTTCCAGAGCCTCGTTCACAGCCTGGACACATCGGGGAGACGCAAAGATAATCCCTGCGTATCTGTGCGGTTCCTGGAGCTTCATTTGCAGTGACTTTAGATTCTTAAACACTAATTGCGCGGGAGCAATGTAAATCGGTTCCAGGTTATGGCGACGCATGGCGGATCCATATAAATCTTCCGACGATGGAACCTTCAGCAGGATTACCGGTCGTTTACCATGAGCAGACATGATAGAAAAGGAATTTATTCGAAATAAAACTTTATAATATGCTGAATTTGATCTTATTTTTTGAAGCGATCGTGTTGAACGTGAGTTAAAGTCGCTAAGAAACTATACTGAGCAGTTTGAAAACTATTGCCGCGCCGGTTACATTTAAAAACAAATGCTACAGGTTGCTTTATCGAAATATAAAGAAATCCCTAACCGTTAAATTGTCCTTTTAGATCAACTTAAATCCAATAAAATAACCCTATTTTTACTGGAATGTTATCACAATAATTTGCATAGTATTCAATAATATTTTGTATACATTTATATATGGAAAACAAGGGGAGTAGAGGACATTAATCGTAAAAATAGCAAGGACAACAAAATGATTTCGATCTGCTTAGACAGCACCCATTTGCAGGATGGGCGTAAAGAGCTTGTAGGCCTTCTCTATAAACTGCACGCCCGATAGCATTTCGGAAAAGAACGTGCTGACCCGGGCCTTGGCCTCCTCAGGTTCCTGCTTGCTACTCAAAATAGCGGCGTACCTATGAGTAAGGCCCTGAAGGTGCCCATTAAACTGCTTGCAGAGATTGACCACGCCGTCCACTTCGTTAGCGGTGCTGTGATGCGGTTTTACCAGCAGCAGCTCGGCGATCTTGTGAAGCTTGCACATCTCCAGGGCGCAGGCTTCGCTCAGAGCGTGGATGCTCTTAGCATAGGCCTGCTCTAGATCGGCAGAGGTGGCCTCATCGGATGTCAGCCACTCCAGGCACTGCGACCAGTGTCTGTTAGGGGTTTAAATATAGCCATTAAATAAAAGACTAGGGCGTAAATTACAAACTACTCACTTAGCCACATCCTCAAACTGAATCCCCACTTCGGTATCGGCAATGGTATCCGCCAATCGCTCGCTCAGCTCCTGAGAGTCGTAGTCGCCCTCGCTTTCGCACTCCAGATCCTCCAGTTCAATCAGCTCCTTCACTTCGTTGATAGTCTCCTGCAGCTCGGACAGAGCGTTGCCACTGACCGCATCCCGGAGAGTGTCCAGCTTGAGACACGACTCCTTCGACAGGATCTCCAGGGCCTCGTAGTGCACCAGGCCGCAGTAGTGCTCGAAGAGAACCTCGAAGCGGAGTTGCGCCTTTTGCTTCTCCAGCCGCAACTGATGCAGCGACTCCTCCATTTGGTCTGCATCCTTCTTTGCCTCCAGCAGCAGAGCACTGAGATTGGGTTTGTTGGCCTCCAATCCCAGCAGCTTCCGCTTGTTCATCAGCTTAGGATCGTTGTCCTGCAGTATGGTCATGGTCTTCTTACCAATGCCCTCGAGGGTGTCCAGCCCCGTGTTTAGTACCTTTGTGCCCAGATTAGTAACGAAGCCGAGGCCAAAGGCGGGTGACGCCTCGCCTTCCGCTTCTGTGGTTTCTTCTGGCGTTCCTACTGGTGTTTTCTCCCGGTGTGTGCCCTCAACTGGCAGCTCCTTGGCAGCCGCCTGTTCGGCTGCATTGATGCGAGCCAGTTCCTCGGGATCGGGCACGCCTATGATCTGATTTAAGCCCTGGTTCACTTGAGTGGTTATGGTGCCTAGTCCCTCGGTAGCTGTGCTTAGCACGGAGCTCAGCTTCCCGCCCCACAGGCCCCACGAGGATGATGTGTTGGAGGTCGCCGTGGGCGGAGCAGCAGCAGGGGTTTCCTGCTTCTGTGTCACCACGACATCCTCTCTAGCTTTTGCGTTGTTTTTGCTACCATCTTTCTCCTGCTGCGGCTGCGTCTCCTTTTCCACGTGGACAAACTTGTCCTCGTCGTCGCCCCAGTCGTCCCAGTTGTCATCCTCGTCGCTCTGGTTCCAATCGTTTCCGCTTTCTTCCTCTTTTTTCGGTTTGTTTGCCATTATTTGCGTTGGACTTTCTGCCTCCACGTAGATTTACTTTCTGCACCACCAGAGCTGCTAACTGCGGGAAAATGGAACAGCTGTGCTGTATTTTTTACAACACGTGGCTGCCAACTTGTTGGGAAAGAATTCGATTGGTTATTCAAGCGATAATTTTGCCGCCATAAAGTTGAGCATTTATCGATTTTTGAAGTGTATATTTTAACTCAACATGTAGAACTAACGAATAAAATTTTTGTGAATAAAACTAGGTTAGAATAAATATATTTATATATTTCAGAAAGCGCAGGGCTGTTTGTATGTAGCTTTTTAAATTTTAAATTAAATTTCATTAATTAGAAAACACAAGAATATAACAATTCTTAAACCACAAATAACATTATTTGAATATTCACGATAAGTACTTTAAATTATTTAAAGATTCTTTAAACCTACGAGGTTGTGGCTTCAGGAGTAGAAAAATCCCCAAATTTCCAGAAATGGAAACTAATTATAAGCACAAACACTTGTTCTTAACAAAAACATTTTTAAATGTTGATTGTGTACACTCCTGTGTACTATAACATCGCTTACCTTTTGCTCTTATCAGGAAACCATAAATAATTCGTCTTGCCTAAATTCCTTCACCTGTGCGCATACACACACCTCCTGGCAGAGGACACCTCCTCCTCTACATAGGCACACACTCGTTCAGAAGCACACACCCGTTCTGTTGTCAATGCATACAAATTGAATTGATATTAGTTTGTGAAATATTTAAGCTGCCAAAATACGAAATAAATGTGCTGGCATGTGCGTGTGCAAAGCTTTTCCTATTTTCCATGTAATTCCTACCTTTTCATGGGCCCTCGTTGGTTTCTTATTGAGATGAGAGAGACCAAGAATGTTTTCTAATTTGGAATAAAACGCAAACATTATTGTTTCGCCAGGTTTTGTTTTGTGCTTTTCTGGATCATTTGAGCTTTGTTCTGTTACATGCTCTTGTTTATTTGCTTGCACAATGAATATTGTAATTTTAACTTACACCGGTCACTCCAATCCCTCCGCTTCGAGTTTAAGTCAGTTGTTATTATTATTTTTTGGAATAATTTGATATTTTTTGGTGCAATTGTTTTTTTGCGTATGTATGAATATATTTTTGTAAATTAATTACAGTGTCAGAAACGGAAACAGAGTTCATTTAAAAAAATAACTGTAATGTTATATAATATTCAGAGGTTCTCTAAATTTTTTTAAAGTTTGAAAACAAATATTCATTGAAATTTTCATTAGAGATATCTATAAATTCTTTTTCAAAGTCGAAATGGGTTCAGAAAGATTTTATTTTAAATTATTACATACCAGATTAATGGATACTGATGGTGTTGTAACATAAAAAAAAAAACATTGAGTAATACATTTTCTTATTTAATATAGTTTTTATGTAGAAAAAAAAAACATTTAATTTTTAAT
>JAEIIL010022695.1:0-13409 GCA_018905715.1 Drosophila lini
TTGTATTAGGTTTATTTTGCCTAAAAGAAACTCTTTATATTCTTTTTACTACCTTTTGTAAACAAGTTCATTAAATATTAAAAATATTTACTAATAAAGAAATAAATTCTGTTACGCAGCTTAACTCTGTGATATACTAACTCCTGACTAAATAAACCTTATTTACTTTTAGACATTCACCATGTTTGCATTGACATAAACTTGCAGTGAAATTCACATAAATTTAGAATGTATTTCGTATTCAGTAATGCCATAATTTAATTTAGTACCGCAATCAAGTGGTTCAAGCTGAAACGTTTATTTTTTGCGGAGAAATGTTTGGAAATTTGAAATGACAAGAGGCGAGACTCACACACCCACACACCCACACACACACACACACACACAGGCTGATGGCCGAAGGACAGACAGGGATGGATAGTCCTTCAATTTGGGTGATCTGCTCGTAAATTGGTAGCCAAGGCAAACTCTTTCCCTATATTCAGTCGTAAAGCCAACGTATGCAAATTTCGTATTCACTTTGTCACACATGCACACAAATAGACAAACACACGTCCCTTTTATTCGCACTCACACAGCCGCAGTCGCCGGCACACACTTGTGCATTCATCATCAGCCACATCATCATTTATACATTGTATTTGTCTGTCGTAGTCGCCTTTGTTGCTGTTGTTGCTGCTGTTGCTGTTGTTGTGCTTGTTTGTTGTTGTCGATGTCCTGCACCACATAAAACTGCTGACATTTGTTGTTTCCAATTTGGGGCACTGCAGCCACACCGAACCCCCCATGGCTCGCAACAGAATCCCCACGGGCGCAAAAAAGTTGCAATTTTTCGGCAAGGGCTTAACATTAATTGATTTAGAATTTGTGGAATTGAAATTATGTTGAGTTGACATTTTGAATGCGATTCATCTAAATGGATAAAGGCTTCGATGGCTGGGAAATACATATAATGGAAATATATATATTTATTATGCGACTAAATGAAAGACCTTCTCGAGGGATAAAATATAAGCTCTCGTTTAAATTACAATCAATAATGCATCAATTGGTAACGATTTAGGTAAATAATGTTAAATTCAGCTGCAATTTCTCAAAATGCAGTTAAAAGTTATAAAGTCAGATGTATTAGAATATTTTTAGGAAAACCATTTCAATATCTATAGAATAAGAGTGTCTCATATCAACGGATCTTGACTGCGTATCTTTTTTCTTTACTTCAATTAAGAGTCTGCATTAGCCTGAGTGAGTAAAAGTAAACGTTGATTTAAAATAAAATTTATTAAACGTTACTTAGCACCTGAAACTACATTTGAAAGTATATGGTTCTCTTCTTTAATATTTATAAATTTCTGCAGCATTCGAAATTAGCAGAAGTTTGTACGGGCCATTCCTCAGTCAAAAGGCCACAAACTGTGCTAATTAGCGCAGACAAAAGGCTTGAAATTTTGAAGCGAACACTCCAAAAGCACGGAGTCGCTAAGAAAAACCAGAACAAGTTCGGGCAGGAAAGAAAGGACAGAAATACGTATGTTTCTATATGTGAAGGGAACAGTAGCAATAATTACAACCGTTGGCATACAAAAGAGTTCAACACAAACACACACTGCCGGGCACATGTATGGACAAAAAGTGGAAACATTACGCATACGCCCCGGTGCACGTCTGAACCTTTTGAGCCGCTGCTGCCGCCGCTCCTCTTGTTATTCCTCAAACAAAAGCTCCAGCATTCGGAGATAAAGAGAATGGGCCCCTCAGTCTCGGTTCGGACAATAAGTCTGAGGGAACCAGAGGAGGGCGACAGAAGAGTCCCTGCGTTCAACGGATAAAAGCTTATTTACAAAGATTGTGTTAATGCAGCTCGCGGCTATGCAGCACGGACTTTTGCGGCGTCATTTTGGAGTCTCCGGGTACAAGTTTCCCGCAGTCACGGAAATTTATATGGAGACAACATAGTAATTGGACAAAATATAAATAAAAAAGAAGAGATGAGTGCTTTAATATATATTAAAATAAGAGATAAGCTTACTGTTTATTAATATGTGTTTGTATCGGAAAATAAGCCTATTTTCCCAGACATTAAGAATGGCTGAAAAGATCGATAAATTCCTAGCATATTCTCTTGTCGAAAATCAATATTTTTTTCCTATATGTTCGATACCTATAGTATTTATTTTGTGTATCCTTTAATTACAGTTGTTCTCTTTTAGTGGCTACTAAAGTCATTAAGCAGCGATATAAATATAGGGTACTCCTTCAGTTTCTTTGTGTATTACATCGCCCATTACCCCATTTCTGCTTCTTGTGCTCAGCCTCACGAACTGTTGGATGCTTGCATTGTGCGTATAAATTATGCAGGAGCAGCATGGAATCCATAGACGAAATCAGATTTTCTTGAAATTTGCATTTGCACCTAGGCAAAAATGCGAAATGCGGAACCAAACCAAACCAAAGTCGGAGAGCGACAACGAATCACGTTTCTCCAGGAGCATCCATGATATAGTGGGCCCATCAGAGGGCCGGGGCCTAAGGGAGGCCCTTCCACCCGTGGAGATGCCTAAGCTTAAGTGCCATTAGGCACTAGCACCGTTGGCTTCTCTCTGCTCCACGATCCCCCCCTCTCGTATGTCTCCGTCCCTCGGAAAGGACCTCCGCCTCGGGGCGTGCTACAAATGTACATAATGCATATTTAAAGAGTTGGCTGGCAAGTGCCAGAAATCGAATATTTTAACCAGGGAGCTCTGACGGGCTCTCTGTAGGCAGCAGCAATTGCTTGCAGCAGGGGAATATCCCGTTGGGATGCGAGCACTTGCCACTTACGGGCAAATGGCGACGATTCTCTTTCTAAAAGTGTGGAATACTCTAAAGGCTTTAAGTTAGAAATTACGCTTTTAGGAAAGAGAGAAGTGACAAGCCGACACTGATTAGTATGGGATACAGGTAATGAATGAGGGAGAGTGACCAGTAAAAGACAGATTGTAATGATGCAGTCTTATATAATTTTATGTAATATATATAATTAAAAAATAATAAATAAATAAATTTAAAGGCTAGATGTACTAGTATTTCATATTTTCAATTGGAACTAGCGTAGCGTGTAAAAAGAAAAACTAAATTTATAAATAAGCTGGTAAAATAGACAATTTTTCACATAGTTTTGATACTAATCCTGTGGCGGTGTTCCCCCTGAAAATCTAAAAAATCACTCATGCTCACTATATTTAATTCTTTTTCTATCACCCCTGCCTGATGGTCGCTTTGAACGAGGATTAAATACTATTCAATGGACATAAATTCACAAACATTTATACCTGCTGTACGTTTATTGCCCCGAGTACTAACTTCTTTCCTGCCTTTTTTTCATCCCAGCCACTTGAGTAATTAAATTCAGCATCGGCAGCAAAAAAAAAAAATAAATAAAAAAGGCGATTCGGAAAATGGGAGTGGCATTAATTCTTTTGTGGCTTGACATTTTTGCGGTTAAATGAATTTAAAACGCGCAGTGCAGCGCACAACTTCACAGGTGCCAAATGACAACAACAAATTGCCCGATTGCCTTTGCTCCTGGCCAAAAGTGTTGTTCTTTCCCGCGCTGCCGTTGACGATGGCGATGTCGACATATGGAAATGCTGATGGATGCATGCGATGGGCGTCGAATTCGAGGGAATCCGCTGCCCATTGATATGCAAATTGAAAAGACAACTGAAACAACATAACGAGCGGCGACACAGGCAAGTGGAAATGTATTTGTGGATATTTATGAAGAAAAATTGAAATGCCCCGAGAAGTAATGCCTTTGCAATGTAGTCCTGGACCGGCAGCGTTTATAGGAGTACTAAAAGCTATGAGGAAAATATGTACAAAAATATTCAAGCTAAAACAGAACTGTAAGCCAATCCATTATCTTAAATTATAATTATAAACTTTCCCAGTAAACTTTTATCGAAAATATTTTCAGTTTGCCTCACCGTTGTCCGTCTTTGACTGCTGAACTTAAATCGACACGACTGGCATTTAATTTTCGCTGTCTACGGCCTGGCACACGTGTCCCTGCCTACTTTAATGTAATTTATTTGCAGTTGTAATTGCTGTCGGGAAAAAAGTTAAATTGAATATAATATGAAATCGTATGCAAATTGTATCTTTAATTGAATCATTTTAGGGCAGAGACGACGGGTTGCAACGACAACGTTTTACGCTTAACATTTATTTTCAATAATTTGCACTTATCGCCAGATCGATATAATTTAAACCGGTCCATTAAATAATCAATAAACAATATATTGGTTTTTTTTAATAAAATGAATTAAGGGTAGCCTGCAACTATTTTTTCAAGAACGTAGCTTGGAGTGGCTTTATTTTGCTGGAGGATTAACCAACAATTTTAGCTTCGGTTAGGACACAGAGTACCTTCTACCTTTCGAAACCCTTTTAATTTTGTCCAACCAAAAACAAAACAAACAAAAAGACATACTGTTTTCACTGCTCCAACCTGCTGCAAACTAAAAACACAGAGAACTAAAAAGCTTTCCGTTGCCGACTTCCTCAGAAAGTTCCGTCTTTGCATGATAAATGCGGCTTTTTGATGTGTCCGTGTGGGAGTGAAGGATTTGCTGACAGCGTTCGGTCCCGTGTTTACGTGTGTGCAAATTGTGTGGTGCTTTTAGGGACTGACAAAACATAACGCGACATGCTTCATTTGCTGAAAAAACAGGAAAAGGAATTCCTTAACTTCAAGCCCATCAACCTAAATGGGAAGTTTGTTCAACTCGTGTCCTCCCTCAGCCATACATCTTATCACGTCAACAAGTAAAACAAAGTAAATCCCCCTTGTTTATGTGACTTACAATTTAAGACAACTTTAATCATTATATTTTCTTGCTACCTGTACTATTTCTTGAATTCATAAATCAGCTTTAACTTAACTAAAACCTATATAGGTGTAATATCATTTAGTTAAGTATTAATTACTAAATTAAAACTAATTTTAAATCACTTTATTTGTACTTCTACATATACGTTTTTAATCAATTTACAAACACAGGTGAATTTTCCCGCCGACATTTTTTCAATTCCCTTGGCAAGCCTGGTCGTCAGCTTTATTCTTGGCACTTGGCCGAGTCTTGTTCGCTGAAAATTAACACTTAGTGGCTTACAGATTAGACACAAGCTCGTAGTGCTGCCAATTGTGTTGCGAAGTGTGTGAACACGATTAAGTTTAAAGTAATTTTAAGCTGTAATCAATTAATAATCTTTCCAGAGTTTTCTGCATTTTTTTGATACAACTGTTTTATTTATTAATAAACTGTTCTTGTTTTAAATCAGTTGTCTGGTGTTTGGGATAAATAAATCTTAATAACAACAACTAAATTATATTTACCAAATAAAAAAAAAAAGAAACTCATGTGTGTTGCATCGCCAATTCTCTTCCTAGTCGTGGCTCCATTTCAATGTTCATTATAATTGCTGAAGGGGTCCTGGTCCTTGTTTGTGTTGTGATTGGAATTGTCACGGCAGCTGCAATGGACACACATGCTGGGCCACAGAGTCACAGATATGACGTTATCGTTCCTTGACAAAAATCAGAGGGTGAAAGTCTCGTACTGGATTTCCCCGCTTTTTTTACCTCCATCTTTTTTTATAGCTTGAACATTCCGTGTGCTGTTAGAATTTCACTTTTGTTACAACTCGCGGCAAGATAATTGCCACATGCTGTTGCACTTCTCTCATGGCTTTTTCTTGAATTATATATCTGTCAAGGTTGGCTTTTATTTGAGGCGTTTTATGAAAGCAATACTGTCACCTTGCTAGGGATAAATAAGAACCAAGCTTTGTATTAACCATCAAACCTCCATTAATTTACCCATATTCTTCCCTTTTAAAAGCTTTGGATGGTTTGAAAAATATATTTGAAAATTATTATCCTTGTCTACGATTTTCTGCTTGCTGGCCCTCTATCTATCACTCACTAATCTGTCACGTAAATGTGTAACGCTCCCTTGATGAAAATGAGAATGATGAACCAGCATTTATATTTATTTATTCTGCACACAATATACATCTATATATGTGTGTGTGCAGCTTTCCATTATGTTATGTAAAGCAAAAACCAAAAAATAAAATCTAAACCATCCAGGGAAAAAGAGAAAAGGACGGTGGCGGTTGGGAGTACAGCAACAGAGAATCAATTTAATTTTACAATATCCGTTTTATACCTGAGACCGGCGACGTGACCAATTTACGCAAGTAAGAAATATTTTTTTATTTATTTTGCAGGGAAATCAACATTCGCTTGGCTGTTGGCTGCCGAGAGACAAATATAAAACCGAACAAAGAGGCAACAACATCTGCGTCTTGTAATAATAGGCGTTTAAAAATAATTAAGTAATAATTAAGTAATAATTTCGTTTTTATGTCTCCCAAGGTTGTCCCAGTACATGCCCTGGACATGCTAGAATAGCCTCCGAGGGCAATTCATCATCTAATTATTAGTAATAAAATTTAAGAAAGTATATCTATATATTTCTCTGACAAATTGCGTAAAACCTCTTAGACCAGTAGCTGTATACGAGATTCTAGAATGAGCAGACGATGTCATCCCAGCAGCAAAGTCTGCTCCAAGTCTCCTTCCATCTCAATTAACGTGCATCCAGTATGTCACTCCACTCCTTTTGTATCTTCCATCGTCTAATCAGCGCCTTTGTTGGCACTTTCACTTGTGCTGCTCTTTTCTGTTTCGGGGATCAGACGGATGCACTCCGGCAAAGATGTTCTCGATGGCTCTCCAGCACACTCAGGACCCCCAAGCCAGCGAAGGTGTGTCGAGGGGTGAATTGCAGGCCCATTTAAGGGCTGTTAGCCCCCATTCATCCCGCCATCACCATCCGCCATCCCCTGGCATTTTTCGCCTATTTTGCACCTTCTTCCCGGCACTAGACTTCGCTGCTAGCAGGGAGACAATGTCAAAAATTCATAATTGAACAGTTTCAGCCATCGAAGGGAAGGGGAGGCGAGAGGAGAAAGGGAATATGCATGACTATATGCAGATGCGGTGTATGTGCTGGCCAAGTGCTTTTGGGAAGAGCATTTGGCCAACTGAAAATCTTCGTCGTTAATAATTCAAGAGCTTTTAATGCCATGAATATTCATCAAATTTTGAGCATGATTTGATTTTATTGCGTATTTCCTATGACGTGGCAAAACGCAACACCCCCGGCTGGAATGGGTTAACACAGAGTACAAAGATATAGAACATTTAGCCCTTTATGCCTAACCAGTTTGAGTGGAACGGAAGTTGGTAGGAATAAATTCGTTTTATTTTTAATGGGTTCGTTGTAATGCGGTGCCTCTGGCGTTTGCACGATATAAGCTTATGAAAGGATTTATTGGCCGAATTTATTTAAGAAGAAAGTTGAAGCGGAAGATCTACATTTTCTACACTCATGCGACGCTAAAAAATTATATGTGAAATATACTCTAACTTTTCAGGCCTTGTCTATATGCTTCTCGGTGTTGTTTTTAATGCTATTTTCGAGAATGCTTTCTTAAAATATTTATTAAAGCCTAAATTAAGTACCTATACTTTGACAACTGAAAACAACAAAGAACACAGTATTATGCCTTCTAGAAAGCGCTGTCAAACTTGGCTAGGTAACGCTGAAGTGAAGTCCAGTAAGCCCTTCACTTTATGGCCACACGTAGATGTCTGTTTTGTTGTCAGCTGGTCAAAAGCCATCCAGGCAAGGACATTTTTATTTTTAAAGTTTACCACAAGAAACAAGTCATAAATTTAGTTGCAGCATAAGATACATCGATAAGTGGGTGCGTATCGATTTTCTAAATATCAAATCGTGATAAGCGAAACAAAAAATAACTGCCTCAACCTCATTCGGCTAATCACTCTGATTACTTTGCGTATTCAGTTCAGGCCCATTAAATGGCTATTTGCTTATCAATTCCGTGTCAGCCTACCCACTGCCCCCTAATCTGCCCCCGGTCCCTAATTCGCTGTGACCCTTGACACTCACTCATCAATGGCTGCCTGTTGTTTGGGCCAGAATCAAGTCGTTTGGGCCCGGCCTTAAAGCCCATCCATGCACGGGCTACGTGAGCAAAGTCAAAATGTCACCAGCTCCGGTGCAGAGCGAAGGACTTCGTCAAATGAAATCAAATGATTTGTCGTGCAACTGATTTATGTTTAATTTATAGAGCATACTCCAAGGGGTAAGGCCTGACCGGCATGCAAATAAATTTCGAGCAGACCCAATCCGATGAAGACATAAACTCAACTGACACAGAGCGACGGGGCGCACGATTCCCCGGCTTCAGAGGATAAATCGGGCTAAGAGAGAGAACATTCGGTGGAAAAGAGTGAATATGCTGGCAAAAGAGCGCCGTCTGAGAGGAGTGAGGGCTGAATATGGAGAGCTGGCGAGCGTTGACCAAGTTTCTGCTTGCGGTAGGCCCAAGCACAGACTCCGGAAATGGCGCTGCGGAGAAAGTCAGAAACTGGAGCAACAGCACGCGAGCCGAACTCAATAGCCGGCTTTGGGAAATTTCCGTATAAGAGTTTTGTGGGACTTTTCGGGAGAAGAGAACGAAAGGCCTAAAATTATAAGACTTTAATGTGAAAAATGTCTTGTATTAGATTTGTAGAAAAAAATAAATAATCTAGTATTAGAGAAAAAGTCTTTAATACTTTCTAGTGACATTTACGCCTCTAATACTATTAAATTTACATTCAAAATATAATATATTATTTTGTCAGTATATTCCCATATGCATATCACTGAACAAATAAAATCTGAAACGCTTCTAATTCGAAAACCAATAGATGCAACCACACTTCTTCCCTCCAACGAAACAGCATAAAAATCAAATGGAATACGAACGTCCTTGGTGGAACTGGTGGGAGGCATGGCAAATCAACAGTGCCAAATTCGATTGCAAATAGTGAAACACATTGTTCTCGAGTCTCACTGTTTCGTTGACAATTTTGTAGTTTTTATTATTTTTCGCCTCGTTTCGGTGAAAGACAGGAGATGCCGCGGCAAGGGGCTAAAGTGTTGGAGAGATGGCGATGGAGGGCGAGAGTGTGAGCTGGCGAAACGTCGTCGACACAGTGGGAATTTATTGAAAATGCTTCGATTTATGCTTAGTGCGATATTTGCATTTTGGCTGACGAACGGAGCAGCAACAAATGCAGCAGAAATATGTTTTCAGCTCGAAATGTATCTTTTGTTGGAAGGGGGGAATGATGGGAATCGGCAGGAGCGATTGGCTGGATATAGCCAAAACAGGTAGAGGATGTCACTGGGGTAATACTTTTGTCTGAGATGACAGAATTGATAAAACCTTGAGCTATTCATTTCAAACGAGCATTTCTACTTATCCAAAAATGGGTTGGGTTTTAACAAAAACTAGAAAAAGAGATAAGATGGAAAAATTTGCGAATCTTTTAGTAAAGTTTATGATTTTTACATGTTTATCTATTTATCTATTTAATTTGTATTATTAATTATTATTATTTAATAGAATTCCTTACTATTGCTTTTTAACTGTCTTGTTAGTCAATTAAAAAATGTATAAGATACCTTACTTCTAAGCAAGTGAAGGCCAGAAAACTGAGTATTCGCTCTATAAAGAGCCATTCGGCTTTGCGGCTTTCAGAATTGAATGTAGAAGATGCCGCAAACAAATGAAGTTGTCACACACCGCATACATAGAGGCAGACCGCGAAAAGCCGGAAAATGGAAAATTGAACTGGAGTGCGGAAAAAAGGCCAGGTCCTGCAGCTAGCTTCTGGCCAAGGAACCGTCTTTAATCTTCTTAAGTGAGACTGCCCTCGAGTAGAGCACAGCTGCTGCTGTGCACTGGACGACTGTCATCAGCGCGAATGTGAATGTGAGTTGGTAATAAACTAGGCCAAGGAGGCAACAAGTCAAGGGGCTTTCGAATGGCACTGTTCTGGCCAATTCTCCGAGCTTCCTAATGCTATTCACAGAGCGTTGGTGGATAGGAGAATGAGCTTATATCTGATTTTCTTAAAGGGAATTTAAGGTATGTATTTGATTGATTACCACGAATTTGGCCAGCAACTTTCTCGACTATTTCGGGAAATTCGCCCGACTCCCCCTGGGAATCATCAGCACACCATTTACCGTCTTCTCCTATTTCATTCTTTAGCAAGTCGAATGCGTTTCGGTTTCTGCTAGCAAATTGGCATTGGATGAAGACTCTTCTTGAAATACTCCTCGCTCTTGGCACTTTGGGGTGTATTGGTTTCGTGTAAATTATATTAATATTAGGTTATAATAATTTCAAAAATTGGAACTTGATTTACGTATATATATTTGAATATAACGGTCATGATTAAA
Source organism: Drosophila lini (assembly GCA_018905715.1). Lineage (NCBI taxonomy): Eukaryota > Metazoa > Arthropoda > Insecta > Diptera > Drosophilidae > Drosophila > Drosophila lini. The sequence continues at coordinate 10,377 of JAEIIL010022695.1, forward strand.
AATGAACTTTTAACCTACAACTTTTTATGAATAGTTCCTGGGGTTTTTAAAAATATATCCATTAAAAAACCATGTCAGAAACGGCTGCCTCCGAAAATACTTTAATGTTAAACGAAGTGCCCAAGCATACTGGATGAACGGGTATTCTGGAGCTTGTATCCATTCTGCTCCCGGTCTTATCCTTTCAGCTTTGGGTTTCGTCTCAGGTAGCCTCAGCTTTGCATGGGCTTGGCCAGCAAAGAGAGCAGTGAATGTAATTACTTTAATGCGACCATTTGCCGCTTTAGTTGCTGATGTAGCTGCAGCTGCTGCGAGTTGCTGCTTGGCCGAGATAAAGATAAACTTTTGCAATTACAACGAGAGGCGAGAGTGAACGGGGCAGCAACGAGCTGCGCCGCGTGGGGATAAGGGGCGCAACCCGATAACATCGAATCGAGTTTACTTTTGTGCGTTTCCCATTGGCATTGGCTAATTAGCTCTCTCCCCCCCTTAACCCCACGATGCGCTCAAATAACTTAAAGACCGTGCTCAACTTAAATTATGATCGCCCAAATGGACTCAGCAGGGAGAGCCTTTAAAAAGTTTCCAGCAACTTGCGAGCGTTGAAAATTGTGCCGTTAACATATGCAGAGCGCTGAAAAAAGTAAAGTCAAGCGGAGAAAACTGTGCTCCGACTTAGGTTGTCCCGTCTAAATAAACTTTTGATGACTTTTTGAAAGTTTTACGGTTCACCAGAAGTAGCAGGCAAATTACAAGGCCCAGCCTTACTTACCAACAATAACCGGGGAGAGTACATCCACTTCCGGGACAAGCCACAGCCACAAAAAGATATAAAGTTGGGACCCACTTCACCCCTCGTCTTAATTTGATCGGATTTTTGACCCCCAGCAAGTGGGCTTAACAAATCAGCGAAAGCTGCTTCTAATTTGGCGAAAACTTGGAAATCGTAATGAGGCATAGGAGGATGTATAGTAAAGATTATGTTCGGATTAGTTAAGACAAATCTTAGATACTTTCCTCTAGGTCTAGGGCTTGCAGTCGTTGATATATATACAAAAATGTATATAAAATAAATATAAATTAATTATAATATAGCCCCCAAAATTCTCCCATCTTGTACCAAAATAAGATCACTCAATTTTAAGAGTATTGACCAGCTCACCAGCTCCTTGCTAGCTATCAAGGGCACAAAATATACTCAAATACCGAGTTGATGAACACAAATCCAGATTTAGTTACCTTTTTTTCAATATTCCGCCCAAATATGTAGATATGTTCCGGGTCCAAGCCGCAGTCCGAAAACCAACCGGCATACAGAAGATAAACCCTCACCGCAGAGTCACATGCAAAAATTCGTGGGCAATTCGCTGTTTTTTGCCTGCTCCTGCTGCCCAGTGGCCAACCAAACATTTTGTTTGTGCAAAAATTTGTGTGATTTCCCCACGGAAATTGATGATGGTGTTTGCTGAGTCGCAAACGTGTTGCCGGAGTTAAGCGGGGAGCAGTTGGGCCGAGGCAGCGACAGCGATGGGCTCACCTACAGTGAATTTGTCATTTCCAGTTCTAAACGTGCGGACAAACACTGAATCAGTCGGGCTCATGGGGGCGGGCTTAGTGGAGTCCAGGAGGGATGCGGGCATTGCAGAAGGATGTGGAACCCGAGAGCCCGAGTCAGGGCGTGCCAATGGCGATCGAGTGTGCGTTGCTTCTAGAGATGCCATCGTGTTGGGGATTAGGTTTTCAATAAATTATAAGATGCCGAATTTTTATAAAATTAAAGTGATTGTACTTGTATTAATTAAATACTTCACTAATTTTTAACATAATTAAAGATTTAATGTCCTTTAATCCAAACAAAAGATTAAGTCAAAGTGTCAAAACAATAGAAGAATTTTTTGAGTATCAACAGGATTGCAGAAAATCGAAATCTAATCTAAAAAAAATCAAGCTATAGTCAAGAAAAAATTTTACTCAAATTCTTAAAAAATCTTATATAATAACTCAATATATACATATATAGACAAGATGTGAAAACTCTCATGTTACCGACAGCATCAAAGGTACATGCCCCATGCCGCGTGAGTCACGCTCACAGCTGGTAAATTTGTTGGCACGGCTGTCAGCAGCCATGACAACGGCCAGGAGCCTGGACTCCACTCGAGGACAGGAGCACGGTGCGTGTCGCTTTAACAACCCGGAAGTTACATGCGATGTAATGAAAAACGACAGGGCGGAAATCGCAGTGGGTTGCCGGGGTCCCAGCCGAGCTCGGAATCAGGGCCAGGGACTGGCCCGATCCGAATGAGTTTGCTTTAACGCTGCTGGTATTTATAGACAATTGGTTCGTGATTGTTGACAGCGCTCAGCGTTGCGCTGAACTCTCCATGGACCTGGTCATCGTCCACTCGTCCACCATCGGCCATCGCAACTCCTCTCAACTCGACTGGCTATTTTTTGCATGCCTCATAAAAATGAAACGAAATATCCAACTGGACAGAAGCTGGCCCCGAGCACAAGAGCCAGTTCAAGTGAGTAGGTTTGTGCACTGCATGCAGGAAATAGCGGCCAGTTGGCCATTTAGGCAATTGAATTAGGCCCTGCAGCCCAGGGATAAATCAGGGAAATATGCTGCTGATTTTTGTTGAATATTCGCATGCAACATGATCCATTTTTCGAAGCTTAAAGCCAAATAGCAAAAGCTTGTCTTTAAAAAACTATTGCCTTTAGATTGGCTTGTTTTTGTTTCTGTACTTTTCCTTCTAAAGATTTACCCAAAGGAAAATGTGGGTGTTTTTATATTAATGTATGTATACAGTGGCGGATCCAGAGACGATTCTTGGGGGGGGGAAATTGAACTTATTCTTCGATAAGTTTAGACAGGTCATATAATGCAATTTATGATAGTATGTTGTTGTGATTTCCATAGCGTATTTGGTGAGAAGAGTGTCACTGTTGTATTTTCATTTTTTTATAGCAGAGAATATTTTTCTAGCAAACAAGTACAATTTTCAGGTTCTGTGGTTCCAAGGGGGG
>JAEIIL010022696.1:0-15959 GCA_018905715.1 Drosophila lini
GACCTTGCTTCACAAAAAAGGCTGCATCTTCTAAAGTATTTCGAATTTCTAAAAATCCTTCTGGGGACATATACACAACATCCCAAGCTATAAATAAATGCAAAAAAAAAAAAATTGAAAAAAAAAAGTTGCCCAATGAGAAGACCCCCTTAAAAGTATGCTGCTTGTTTTTGCTGGGCCGTGTCGGAAAAGTCATTAGGGAAATTGCCCGAACCAGCGTTAACTTTCAATTATTACCCGTATTATATACTCCTACTCTATGTGCGGATCAAAAGAATGTTTATACATAATTATGCGACTTTTATTATTACATATTTCTGTGGCCTGTATTGGTGTTTTTTTCAAAGATTTTCAATTTACAAATAACACCTGCATTTAACATATTATTTTTGGCATCCTTGTGGGACAAACGAATTGTGGAAGCCTAAATTTAAAATTGAATTAAATTACAACAATTTACAAAAATAACAGTATCCAACTTAACCAGTTTAGACTAGACTCGGTAGCTTAACCACTACGTGTTTATATGTTTCATTTAGGGGAGAAAATACTTTCCAACGAACTCGAGCAAGTCTCTGCATTCGTTGCTGATATGCCGCTTACGGTTTGCTAGGATTATGTTTCACAAATACTTTCACTGACTAGACATTAAGTTAACCTAGAAAGTTGAGCACACGGGAAGGGTGTGTGTGTGTGGGGGGGTATAGACTTTGGCACACTTCGAGCTCCTATATATAGTTTATGTTACACTTGGCCAAACTTTGAGCTGGGCTAAATAATTGGCTTATTAACTCTCTGCTGGGACACCTAAAATGCATAACTAAAGTAGGGTTTTTGCTCCTAAATTAATACTGTTCCAACCCACTCTCTCTCTTCTCATTCACTCGATCTTTACACAGGCACTCTCTCACACAAAGCCAAGTAGGGCTTAGCATTCCCATCTCATTTGGTGGTGTGCCTGGCCCAGGCCGTCCTCTGCACTTGGCTCATCATCTGGCTGCGATTGGGCACCTTCTCGCTGGTGCTTCGCGTGATGAAGCTGGGCGTGGCCGACAGCTTCCTCTGGTGACCCGCCTCGTCGGTGACTCTCAGCAGGACCGTGTTGAATCTCGTCTCCCTGCTGCTGCTCGTGCTGTTGCTGTTGCTATTGTTGTTGTTGTTGTTGTGGTTCTGCTGGCCACTGCTGCTCCCAGGACTAATGTTGTTGTTGCTGCTCCGCAAGCGTGGAGACGAAGGTGAGTCCAAAGTGGAGGAACTGCGACTGGTATCCCGGGTGCTGGTGGATCCTCCACAGGCCAAGCCAGCCAGGTTGCCATTCGATACCGCCGCCTTCAGCTGCTCCTCCAGGTTGTTCAGGTTCTGTTCGATGCTCAGGCGAATGTCTTCATTCAGCGACGAACTCCCGGCAAAGGAGTTCCGATTCATGCTGCCCAGCGGTGAGGGCGTCAGGGTTCCCGTGGCCGCCGGCGAGGTGAGAAAGCTGAAGCCTCCGGCTCCGCCGGCATTGTTATTGGGCGTGGCCGGGGTGCAGGAGAGGGGATTCACATAGAAGAAGGAGTTGTGCGGCGAGGCTGTGGGCGTCTGCTGGGTCTGTGCCGGGTTGGCATTCAGATTCAGAGCCTGCAGGCGATTGAGCAGCTCTTGATTGACCTGAAACAGGTCCTTGGACAGGGCATCCTGTTGCTGTTGCTGCTGCTGCTGCTGCAGCTGATTGCTGATGCTCTGCAGCTGGCTCATCGAGGGATATGGACTGCTCCCACTGGCCACCGGAGGAGGTGTGGCTGGATTGGGATTTGCAGTAGCCTGCGCCTGCTGCTGCTGCTGTTGCTGCTGCAGGTTCTGGAGGTGCTGACTCTGCTGGTTGAGGCCACTCAGCTGGTGGCTCAGCGAGGTCAGCTGCTGGTTGATGCTGCCCAGGTTGCTGATTTGCTGATTGATCGTGGCCAGGTTATTGTTGTTGCTGGTGGCCTGGAGCAGCAGCTGCAGCTGCGATTGCTATGAGGGGGGGTTTGAAAGTGGTGGGTGAGAGGTCGTCATTAGGTATACTCAATACTCATCGACAACTAGGAGAACTCACAGCTATAAAACATTCGTGCAAACACAACAAAAACGGCAGCCAAGAAAAACAGCAAAAACAGAACGAAACAAAAATAAGAATCATGCAAAAAGGACGCACAGCTGGGATAGGCTCGAAATCAGAGCAAAATTTACGATCGCATAACTCAAAAGCCAATGGAGCGGAGAGCATAAACCCGTGGGCACTCACCTGCGGCGCCATTCCGATATTGGCCGATGTGAGGCCGGCACTCTGCTGCTCGTTGTAGGCCCCCAAGGAGGCCAGGTGCTCCAGCAGCTCGCGGTTCTGCTGCAGCAACTGTTGGGTGCGCGCCTGCAAAATATTCAGAAAATAGCAACCCATTGTAAGTATGTAGGTATCCTTGTGAAGAAGCTCTTTTTGTGGACACCCACCTGCGCCTCGATGCGCGCATTGGTCTCCGAGATGAGCTGCTCCCGCACCAGCATCAGTTGGCCCAGAGCCTGGCGCGTTTGGAGGGCCTGTGCCTCCAGTTGATCCTTCAGCTGGGTGATCTCAGTGCGCGGCGAGGATGGTGAGCCGGGCGACTTGTCGTCCACATCGCACTGTTGCGAAAAGAGAGAATAAATTTCAATTAAAATCACTTTCGGGGAAAGCAACAAATTCCTTTATTCAAAATGCCTTTTTAATATTCTAAAACTTGCGTAGAAAAATGTATTGAACAAAATATAATTAAATATTTTATACATTTTCTTTGAAAACTTATGGCTAGACAGCTTCTGTGAAATTATTTACGACTCTAAAAATCTACCTGCAAATTAATAGCCCCATTTCAATGTCACATTCTTGGGACCAATAAAAAATTAATATTTGGCCATAAAAGATATCGTTTGAATTTCAAAACATGTCTAGAATGTGGCCGCCTTATTGCATTCCTTGACTATTGATAGGAAAATGTGAAAAACTGATTCATTACCCCTTTGAAGCTGACATGGGCAATGTTTAATTATTCGCCCAGCCTTGACACTCTTCGGGGGCAAATGAAAAGTTATTGAATCGGAATCTTATTGTTTTTTTCAGCATGTTTACCTTCTGCTGACCGCTTTGCCGAGTAAACAAATGCGAAATATTATTTTATATATTATGACCTAAACAGAAACGCCAGCCCATGGGCCACATTGTATTTGATTTCATTATTTTTGATTATGTGAGTATGGCCGAAGATTTCTGCTCATTAAAATTGGCCAGCGCCTGGCGTTTTAATGGCCCTGCCAGGATATGGTTATAATTTGGCTTATTATTAGCAGGCCATTGTGCGGAATGATTATGACGGACATAAGTTACTCACCAGCAGGCTGTTCGATTTGCGTAGACTCGAATGCGATGGCATCAGTTCCAAGTGGCTCGGTCGCTGCGGCTGCGTGTGGTTCAAGTCGGGCGATAAGGCCAAGTGTTCTGTAAATAAATGAATTAGTTAAACCAAAATCTCTACAAAATTCCACAAATATTATCTTTATATAATTAGATTATTCCCATTAAATTAAAATCTACTATCGTTACCATTTTCGATAATTAAAAAGACTTTGAAAATTGATTGGATGGCTAAGTAAACAACTGGACCGCGGCGCCCTCCACTTTGTCAAGGTCGTTGGCCACCCACACGCGAGGCCGCCTGCCATCGCAACCACCTGGTTGGTGGTCCCAGTGCCCCACTGTATCCACCTTTAACGATCTGCTCTGGCGGCCACTTTCGCGCTTAATTTCCCATTAATTACAGTGTCTGAAGTTCAATATTTGTTTTGGTTATTATGCTGCCCGACCCTGTGATAAATAATGAAACCATTATCTAGACCCTCGCCATGATGATCGGGCTAATGATCGTGGTGGCTATAATGATGGCCGAGCGAAGTTCAACGCCGCTGTTTACTGGCTGGCATTTCAATTTGATTTGTTGGCAAATATTTAAGAAATTTCTTCCACGAATCAACGTACACATATATCGGTATACTGTACGGTTTTCGTTTCGTTTCGCACCTGGGGCACGTGTTAATTGCCACAAGTGCTGTAAAAATGTAAATTAATTAAGCGTTTCAGAAAGCGTTTCTCCTTTTTGGCAAATAACTGCCAGTATATTTCCCTTTCAAAATATTGGAAAAGGATCGAGCCAAAAGAAAAACACATGTTTCTCAATCTAAATTTAGAGACAAACTTTTTTTGTTGAATTTTTACAACCGAAATGACCCATTTCGAAGGAAACCGAGCGCTCATCACATACACATCATAATCAATTAGGAAAACGCTTGCAAATGGTTGGCAAAACAGCTGCAAAGCGAGTCTCTGACATGGAACAACAATTAGTAATCCAAATAGTATATATAATATATTTGGGAAGCTGCTTGGCCAAAGACAATATATATTACACATACGACCTGTTGTCAGTCCATCTTTTACTTCCTCCCCAACTTGTAGCATATTTTTCGGTGCTTCATTAAGTCCCTGAACCCATCTTTTCGGGACATTCAACTTTGCCCCTCGCTGATCTAATCCCAGCGGAATGACACCCAGACCCAGACACGTGCTCATAATTCATTATTTTAGTTGTCTATAAAAAAAGTCAGACCAAGGCGCAGACGAGAAAATTACTATATAGTCGCAGTGAGAATTACACGAGGATGAGATATTGGAATAAATAAATTATTTTTGGTGCAGGCACACCACGTGAGAGATGAGTGTCGCCTGGCAACAAATTCAGTCTTTCGGCTGACTGACTTGGCTGATGCCATGGCTATGATGGAAGTTCGAGTATCGGCCCATAATCCATCGCGCGATAAGTAGCTACCTTGCTTCGCCCCACCTTCCCTCGCTTTATTTATATTTATTCTACGAATTTCTGGCGAATGATGTCGCTGGATGGTTTTAGACAAAAGATTGCAAAAAGAATTGGCTTTTCTCGTGAGGTTTTTCAGTATTATTCTCTTTTTTTTTCAGCTTATTTTTGGCATCAGCCGAGCGTTGATGACGTCAAACTGCGCCTTGTCTGTGTAAGTGTGCCCGAGGAGGGGGGAACGGTTGAGATGGAAAGATGGAAAACCGCACGAAGATTATTGAAAATTGAAGCAATATGTGGAAATTGCTTAACAGCGGCAAAGTGTATGTCGAAAGCTTCTGTATTCTCTCGGTACTTTTCATTTTCCCTTACTTATTTTACTGTATTTTATTTTATTTCATTTTATTTATTTCTTGTGTATGCTTCTTCACTTTTAATATGTTCTCCCCATATGCGCAGTCATCTTTCATATTGTACTATCTACTTTTGGGAGGGAATGTTGTGTGGGGGGTCCTGTAAATTGCCTGCTCAGTCTGTATACATCATACACCTCCTATATATACCATATATACAAACACATATCTCCTGCCTGCAGTTGCATTTTGTATATTTACGGAAATAAAGAGATGAAAACACTGGTAAGATATTAAACAAAATAAACACGAATGCCCGAGCGCCTGGGCTGAAAATCAATCCTCATTTTTGTAATAATAAACTTTAGTTTAATCAACTTGGGAAATGTTTATTGTATTGCGAGAAAGATTTCCTCCTATTTTCGGCTATAATTTAGTGCCCAAAACTGTAGCCAATTGTTGTTAATTTTAAAGACTTAACGGCTATGCTCGTTTTTCCCTGCTCGACCGCCTCCCTGGAGGACGAAATGCAATTTAAATGCAAATGCAAATGCCGCGCTCGCCGCATCGAACTGAATTCGAAATTAAAGAGCAGAAATTTGCATTGAAATGCGAAAATGAATAGGAAACTAATGCGACGGGTGGCCGGGCGAGCGCGTCCAGAGGGTCCAGAGATTCACCCAGGAAGCAGCAGCTGACGACAGCCAGAGCTTTTCATTTATTTATTGGCCAGCCAACGACCGGCTGCCGTCTACCGACTGCCGACTGCCGCCTTTCCCCCATCGATTCTACTCGTAATTCGCCCCGACACTCACCTTTCTTGGGCGTCTTGTTGTCGCCGCCATTCCTGTCGCCATCCTCGCTGAGCTGCTGCTCGCTGACTTGCTCCACATCCAGCAGCTCCGAGGAGGATATGTCGGAGCGTTCGTCATTGGGTTCCAGGGAATTCTTATGAAGATTAAATTTGTGGCACACTTCAAAGGCTTGGCCCACGGTGCGGACGATGCGCATGGCCTGGGACTGCAACGAGGTGAGAATGGCGGAGAGAAAGAGTATTAATTAAATTGCGTTAAGGAAGAGAAAGGCTCCCCGCTGAAGGCATTGTTTACCCCACCCCCTTCAATTAAGCCGCTGCCCCGAAGGAGCCCGCTTATTACGTATACGCCCCGTTGCGGCGCTGCCATGAACCCACCTCGGGATCGCTAGCCGCACAGCCGCATGAAATTGCATCCTTTGTGCGATTATTGCATAAATTATCACATTCTTGTCGCGAGGCTCCTGCCGGCCCCCTTTCCAGGGGGGAGCTGCGCCGCCTCTGTCTCGCCTGACGCTGCTCGGTGAGGATGAGCGGCAGCATCTGGTCGCCGGCTATGATGGGCTCCCGGAAGGATAGCTTCTTGCGCGGCTTGTCGGTCTTGGGACGCTCCAGCATTTGGCTGTTGCTGTTTCCATTGCCTCCTCCACCACCGCCACTGCTCAGGCTGGAGCTGCTCTGCTGATCGCTGAGACTCTTCCTTCGCTGCAGCTGGTGACGCTGCTCGGAGCGCTGGTGGAGCTGATGGGCTCGACGCAGGGCCTCCGGCGAGGCGGCATAGTGATCGTCGGGCAGGCGCTTGAACTTCAGCCGGGCCTTCACCACATCACCATTGGCAGGAGCAGCTGCAGAGCAGGAGGAAGATGTTCCCTTGTGGCTCGCCTTAGCCACCGGCTGTTCCTTCTTTATAATGTACACAGTGTTCTCGTCATCGTTGAAGAGTATGTGCTTGGGCTTGTGGTCTATGTAGGTGTCGTCTATGAAGCGGGGAGGCTGACTTAGCCCGCCAGCGGTCACCGGCGCCATTTCCCGCTCCACGCAACCGATGAGCTCCCGAATGTCCAGGCTCTTGTTGCGGGACAGGTGCTTCTGCTTCTTTTTGTGCGAGGGAACCGGCGACTGTGGCGGCTTGTCCTTCAGCTGGAGCTGCTTGTCTCCCACGAGCATGTCCCGGATGAGACCGCCGCCGCTGCGGAAGATGTTCCGGTGATAGTGCACCTCTGAAGGCTTCTCAGAGGCACCTCCTGCCGCCGAGGCAGAGGCCTGCTGCTGCTGCTCCGCCGGCTGACTCTGGGCCTTGGCCATGTTCACCTTGCTGCGACTCCTGGTCCAGGGCAGGAAGTCAAAGGCCTTGGTGATGGGGCTGCGGGGTACGTGGGCGGAATGCTCCGCCAGATTGAGGCGCTGCTTGTGGGGAACAGCCATGGCAGCGAGGGTCTTCTCGTGCTTCATGGCCACCACTTGTGGTGTGTGCCGAAGAGTTCGCTGATCCGCCGCCAGACGCAAGGTCGTCGATTTCGCCAATTTGTCACTGGGTTCGCACTTGTTTTGTTTGCTGCTGCTCTCAATGTTCTTGGCCAATTAGTTGGCTATTAATTTCATAATTGCTTAGGGTCCGATTGGGGGGCTCCTTGGTCCAGGTTGTTCACACTCGGCCGATGCGCCATTTTTCACACCTTATTGTTATTTGTGTATCCACCTGAGGCTGTTGCTTTTTCTGTTTCGGTCTCTTCTGCGTGTTCATTTATTGGTTTATTGAATTATTTGCAACTTTTCATTTTCATGTTGCCTACATATCGAGGAATATATATATGTTTTTGGTTTATTTTTCCCGAATATTTCTGCCGCGTGCAAGCGAGTGATTTCTCAAAAAAAAGAATATAAAAGAAAACTGTCAATCTGATTTGGGTTTTGTTTTGGTTAGCCAGCGGCCGAAACTTATGTCAGGCATCGGCATCAGGCGAATGATTTGCAATTGTTGTGATTTCCACTGAGTCAGAGCTCTGGTTGCAGCTAAGAAAAAATAATTCCGAAGGTCTTTGATTTGTTGATATTTCGGGATAAGCCAGAAAAAAGCAGATTCTCTTGTTTAAAAATATATTCTTTAACTCTAAGAAATGTTTTTAGGGAAGAAGTAAATACTAACTACTAAACTCACTAGTAAATAACTTTCATATAATATTTAAAGACATTTTAGATATTATATTTTAAGTTTATTATGCTCTACATTTAACATAATTCCTTAACTGTTTTTAATATTTAAACTAAGAAAGAACTTTCCTGCCTATTATACATTTACTTTTCAAATAAAATTGTTCTCCTATTTCACATTCCCTGTGACTTTGCCATTACTAATTAAGGCCAAGTTAGTCGCCAGACTTTGTGGTTTCCCCTTTCAGACTCGGGAAGAGGACTACCTGGCAGAACTTGGCCAACAGCAAACACTCAAGCACTTTGAAGGGCTACTTCGGAGGCGGCGGCTGGCTGGTCGAGCACTCGCCTCCTGAATGACATTAACAACACATCAATTTGAATTATTTTGACAGGCAGTGACAGCACTTGTTGCGCAAATGCCAGACAGAAAGGAGAAACGCTTACAACACCTCCAATATTTGGGCGGCCATTTAACAGTTCTTTCAAGGTGAATCTGTCTTTTTTAGCTGCCAATTTAATGCTCCAGCGTTGCGTGATCCGTCTTGGAATAGCTGCCGTCTGATTGTCTAACGCACACGCTCTCTATACACACACTCGCACACCTCCCTCAAGTGTCTTCTTGGGCAATTTCGCATAAATCAAATTGAAAACTATAAAAAATAAACGGATCAAGTGTGTGGCAATTTACATTCGTTACAGCAAAGCCGAAATGAAAACATAAATAAATAAAAAAAAGCGCGAGATGGAGATGGAGAAACGCAGAAAATTGCGTGGCTTTCCGTGGAAAACTACTTGAAAACTTATGGCGTTAAAAACGACTTTGTTAGCTTTGTTTTATGTATTTATTTGAATTTTAATTCCCATTTCGCTCTGCAAAACAATCAAATCTGGCATTCTGTTTGTTTTGCCCCGCTGTCTGTCATAAGGGAAAATTTTTGCTTTACACAGAATCTTTATGGTAGCGCGGGTCTGGCGTTTTAGCACCGATTTAATGGCCAGTGTCCATCTGGCCGGGGTGTTTACTGTGGCAACGTGGTTTACTGTGCCACAGCAGCCGTTGCAGGCCACCGCAGGAGCCACTTCCGCAGCTGCACAGCTGACCGCAGGGAAAACTGCATCTCGTAAATTGTGCACATTGTCACGTGGTCTGGATGGAGGGGAGAGAGAGGGAGTCCTGGCCCCCACATCTGCTAATGAAGTTCGCATTAGTCATGAAATTCAATTTACATTTCAGCCAACGAACCGAAAATACCCAAAGAATATAAACTTGAGTATAAATTCAAGTATTTATAAGTCGAAACAAAGCGAAACACCTGCCTGACCGCCCTACCTTCTTCCCCTTATTTACCCGCAATCGCACCACCCTCCTCTTCGTGGCTGTTCGATTTTAGAAATACTTTAAAGTAGGCTATTAAAATAATGGATCTATTTTGGCTTGAAATGCGAATAAAAAAATAAGAAAAACACAGAGGAGAAGCAATACAAAACAAAGCAAAGTGAAACGAAGCGAAGGCACAGCCATTTTTGGGAAATGGAAAACGGCATTGTGTGGTTTTCCCCCGAGGCAATGCCTTTGCCAGAGACAACAGGTAAATTAAAATATATTTCTCCATTTACTGTGAACTATTTGCCATAATTTGCGGATCTTTAGGAACCCAACTCGATGTTCATAAAAATATTTATGAAAATTTGCTTCTTCTTGTTGTTGCTTGTGGAAACCATATACAATATATGTAGGTATAAATAAATAAGCTAAGCAGCGAAGGAGAATCATAAATATTTCAACAAAAATATCACGTGTGCGTTAGCCTTATTGACCATAATTCTATTTATTTATACCTGCCCCCTCATTTCCTGCGGCTACCTGTGGCGAGAGTAGCTCATTAAATGCGTGTTCACTAATAAACACTGGATTTTTAAAAGAAAGTACGTCATTGAGCTAAGTTTGGTTGGCCATCAATGAGTAAACTTGGCCTTATGGAAGTATTTGCATTTGCTTTCCCGAACTGGCACTTTCTAGGGGTTTCCTTTCTCGCTTTTCCTTTGGGGTTTCTCAAATCGTATAACTGTCCGCACTTTGCAAACCTTTTCTTATTTTTTTTAGCAAGTTTCTGCGTGTTGCGGCTTTTCTCTGGTAATTAATTTTCTAGTCAATTTTCTGCTCTTTCGGCTCATTATTCAATGTTTAGCATTGTTTAAACGTCTTGTTGTTGCTGTTTTTATACGATTTAATGGCGTCAGCAAATGGCACGAAAAAAACCAATGACAAAACACTTTTGAGACTTGCGATTCTGCTGTTCTTTAATTTAAATATTTTTGAAAACATTTAATTTCTCGCCTCGCTGGGGATGATGATCTATGGCCACGTTAAAATATTTTCCTTAAAGCAGTGACATACCATTGCCTGAATTTATGTTGCATGATTTTTCTTTTGCGCTTAGCAAGGGGCAGAATTTTCATTTGGGTTTACATTTTATTTTGGAGTCTTTTATTTGTTGTATTATTTATTATTATTATTATTGCACTTCACTGTCACTCACGCACTCGTTGCATAATTTGAAATTATTTGAATAGAGAACGTTTCTTGGTTTTCCGCACGTCTGCAGGGGGACGCCGTCTAGAACGCACTGGACAAAGGCCGAACTGGGAGAGGAGATTGCCGATCGATGGACCGCTTTGTAGCCGGCGAAAATGTAGAAGCTTTTTCCCCAGAGCTTTTCCGCTCAGCTGTTGGCACGAGCATTGGCTACATGCTGCGTTTGTTTTGGTCGTTGTTCCCCCGATAGATGTGGATGGATATAGATATATCGCAGCGATCGAAGAACCCCTCCTGGGGCCGGTCCAACTTGGCGTATGCGTGATTGCAGCTCCCCGCGTGACGTCATTGCTTTGTGTTTCGCGGAAGTAAACAATAGATTCGGCTCTTTGCTTAGGCTCTCGGCTCTTGGCTCTTGTTAAAAACCATAAATCATACACATTTCAGCACATTGTCTGGCTGTGTGTTTATATGTTCATTCAGCTCCGCGAATTGCGTTGCATTTGGTGGGTAATATAAAGGCACACCTAACGCCGCCTCAGGTGCAATGGTTTGAGCTTTTCCTTTTGACGCAAACAATTTCCACACGTGCAGAGAGAGAGAGATTCCTATATTTATGCCCATATATCTGCATCTCCCCGCCTCCTTGTCCTGGCCTTAATTTCTTGTGTCACTTGTCAGGCATTTCGACAGCCCAACACAGACTGCCTTCAGATGTATTGGAATTCTTTCCCAGAAATTCTTTGCCCGCCGGTTAATTAGAAAACCAACAAAAAATAGAAATGCCAACTTGACATTGTCTGCGCAGTGAAGTGAAGTTGAAGGCCAAAAACACAGGCATACGGAATACCAAGAAAGAAATATTGTCTGACTTGAAATTAATCGAGAAACCGCATTCGGTTTGAAATCAAAGAAAATGCATTTCCCACAGGCACAGGCACCCGTGCGGCCCCCACAAAAGTAGGAATACGATTTATTTATTTGGCAAATCTCGGAGGCAACTTAATGGGGGAGGCGTGATGTCGCCTCGGGAGAATCTGGCCAGAACTGCGGGTTGCCACCGGCCATATAACACGGAAATAAATAGAAACGGCTGATGGACAGTTGCGCCTTACTTTTAGCCCGATTTTTGTTTAGATTCCCGTGCGCTGTAATGGTAATGGCCGAATGAAAAATTGGTCTAGACTCCACAGACATTGGCAATGAAAAATAACCATGGAATCACTGGTTCGAAATGGAAAGAGCAAGTGCCAAGTATTCCGACTAGTTTTTAGATGATATTAGGTCCTTCCTTATAAATCCAATAACTCATTTTCGCAATTTTCCTAAACCACATAAAGTAGATCACAATTATACAGCACATCCAATAAACTGCACTTGGCTCTTTATAGAGCAGCAAATAATTTGTTTCTGTTTATTTGCTAGTTGTTTTCGTTTCGGTTTTCCAATGCTGGATACAAGCCAAAATTATGCATACGTGTAGACATTTTGCACAAGACCGGAGCTCGTATTTATAGATAATCCATGGGTGGCGGTCCCAGGGGGGTTTCCCCCCTGGCATGGGTAATGTCAAGTAAGTCACATGTACATTGCCTGCATTATGCGAAATGCGGTCATAAACATTTCACTGGCCAAGTTAATGGCAAAACCTAAAACTTTTTCTATATTCCCCCGAAAAAGTCAAATAAACAACAAGAAAAGAAATAATATCTCAGGATTCTCACCTTTTTGTGACTTTTGAAGACGGAACACTTGAACGTATCCGTGCTGGCATCGCGCGCTATATAGCTGAATATCTTGAGATCGCTGCTGTCGTGGGACACGTAGAATATTCTGTAGATGGGATGATTGAGCAACTCGATTTCCTCGGGGTCATTTGTCCAGTTCTTTTTCTAAAATCATAAGAGAAATTAAGTAAATAAATGAGGTAAATATTAAATGACATTGACTTACTTTTCGGCGGCGTTTTTTGAGAACAACGCGCACGCCATTTACCGATATGTGAATGGTGACCTTTCGCTTCTTCAGATTCTGCACTTTGCACTCGTACTGTTGGGGGGAAAAGGGGGGTACATTTTGTTAGAAAAGTCTATATGGAAAACTCATAGAAGTAAGGTAAAAATCAGCAGAGAATTATTTAAAAAATTAATTAAAGATTTTTATATGAAACTCATTAAGAAAAACTCCATAACAATATTTAGCTTCCAAGGCTCAATAAAACTAATAAATCTAAATATCAACTGCTTTTCTCAATAGTTATTTTCCGAGTGTGTTTGCTGTGTGGGGTAAGAGGATGGAAATTGGAACCACGTAATTCCAGAATTTTCAATTAACGTTTGACTGCCTGTGACGGCTCGCCTAATGGCAAAGACATGACAATAACAAGCGCCGAATTCTCCACGTCTCCCGCCCCTGGCTGACAGACAAGGCTAATACGGAATATAACCCACATACACTCGCTCACACACACTCACACCCTGCGTGGAGTTGGTCGGGCTAACACGGTTTAAGCCAGGACACGCACGACTTCCCGGCACCGAGGAAAAGGGAAAGAATAAACAAGCCTCGTTACTTTTTATGCTACTAGAATGTATATATTTTTTGTTAGCCAGCTTTTCCTCTGTTTCGCTTTTGGCCATATATGTAACTGTAATCAAAGTATGTGACTTTGGCAAACAGAAAGTGTTGCCAGGAAATTTTCGGGGGCGGAGAAATTTAAAACCGCCTTCGGCCCGGATAAAAAGTTCCTTTAATTGGCAGCCGGAGATGTGCATATCCCACGGAAATCTGTTAACTTTTCAGCCAGGATTCAAAAATTTCACTGGCCTCCCACGCGGCGTATGCTTAATAGATTTCCCACATGTTGACTTACCCTTATGCGCCGCATGGCCTGAACGATCTCGGCTCGAGTGTTGGGTCGTGGCACCTCCTCCCAGCCGACAAACTGCAACGACAGAGAGAGAGAGAGGATATTATGTTATTGTTTAAGGTCCAAACAAAGGTTCAAGTTAAACAAGGCCTCAAAGGAGACTCAAGAGCCACTCAGCTGGAGTGGCAGCAGGCTTTAAATTAAATAATTTAAGAGGAGTTGGAAACGGTGGTTTATAGAGGAAAATATATTTTAAGAAATAGGAAACCTGCTTGGAAGTAGAGGTAAGTGTTGGAATTTACTTAAATTTAAAAGTATATTTATAAGAACACTATTCTTCAAGTAAATCTTCTGATTTATTCATTAAATAAACGAGTCACAGCGGAAATTTCACTTCAAAAATTGTTTAAAAATATATAAAGAAAAATTATACGAAAAACTCATTTAAATATAGCAAAACGATTCTGTTGCCAACTGAAAAACAGCCTCGACACACTAAACTGCATTTATATTTATAGTTTTTTTCTGCATTTTCTAAATTTAAACGAAGAATCTGCCCTTTGTCAAATTCTTCAAGGGGAAAGCTCCATCAATTTGCCAGCTTAAAAATACTTGTTTTTTATTTTGCTGTCACTCGGGAATATAAAACAATATACATTTTTAGTGATTCTTGGGGAAATTTATGGCCAAAAATGAATTCAAACTGCGGCGACAACAACAAGAGCTCCTAGTTGCGATTATTTGAAAATAAAAATTGCGATTTTAATGCAGAATGCAGCTCAAGGATAACAAATGCGTAGATATGGACCTAGATTTGCGAATTTTATTACGGCGACAACAACAATTTAAATGCTAAATGACATGGCAACAACAAGCGCAGAGAAAGAGTGACAGTGACAAAATGTGCATGAGATAGCAGCCACGCCTCCTCCACCGCCCCCCATTTCGCCAAATAAATACAGATATATATATATATATATATAAACAGTTTCCAATGTGCGACAAATAACGAAGAACACAACAATGAAAATAAATATTTATGGAGGGGAGTATCTTTTCGGGTGAACAGCCTTTCGCCTCATCTCGCATCCTTTTTTTTTTGGAAGGGAAAACTTTAACAATATTTTTCGTGGGAACAGTGCCATCTATTTATGGGCCACCAGCATATGTCTATTCTCCCTGATCTATGTCGAGTTATGGTAAACAAATGGCTAGATTTTTCTCTGCTGGAATTTTCTGCGAATGCTAATTCTCTGAATGCTAAAATGATAAATGTTCTGGGTTATGGCGTGTGCCCAATCAATATATTTCAGAAAAAAGAACCACGCCCCAAAAATAGACCAAGACTAATGTTTTTATTACGGCAGAAAATAGATTTTAGCAAATTATGAGGGAAAACAGAGTTAATGCTTTCGCTGATTGATTTCCACCCACACGGTGATTAATTGCCATATGCCCTAGAATATATATATTCTCGCCAAATATACACTTACGATTATGCAGATGTTGAATCAAATATTTATATATACATGTATTTTTAACCCTGTCGTTGGCGTATAAATAGATATTTGCATGCCATTACCATTGAAGGGCCATGAAACGAGGCTTTAAAACTCCCCACAAAAGCCATCCGGCAGTGAGCCCATAAAAAGCCATTTACAAAGCGGAAAGCAGCCGAAGATGGAGCCTGGAAAAATGCGAAAAAAAAACTCACAGAGGAAAAAAGAAAATCCAAAAGGGAGGCAGAGTGAAAGCTAAAACGAAACTCTCACTCTCGCCCACAAATATTTGGATTGCATTAAATTCATGCAAACACAAAGGATAAAGGATACACAGAGCGCTTATCCTCTCCAGCTAGACAAATCCCCGCGCAAATAAAATAAAAAGAAAACCAGCTACAGGACCTCCGCTCTGAGCTGGCAAAACGTTTCGCTCACAGCTTTCCTCGCTTTTCCAAGGGTTTTCCCCTACCGCGCTCTTAGCCATTCGCATCCTTTTTTTCACTTAAAAACCATTTTAGTGCGACGGCTCTATGCAAATAGCCGCTGAACTTTGTTCGTCGCTTCGTTTAAATTCATTTACTTTGATTAAAACCCTGGCCAAGAGCGGTCCTTTCTTTGGGTGGAGGAGTAAACTTTTATGTCTATGGAGCCATGGAGCGATATAAATTTTACTTGCAGCCGAGTTAATAATTTGTTTTTAAGCCATAAATTTACCTGGGAAAATGATTACAATCACTGGTAAAATATAAAGTTGATGTTTAATTGTTTTGAATAAAAATATCTGTGAAGTAGCTTCTAATAAATATATTTTTCTAATAAATATATTATTTCTAATAAATATATATTTTAGTTTCGTGGCACAAATATCT
>JAEIIL010022700.1:0-24993 GCA_018905715.1 Drosophila lini
AATTTTTATTTTATTAATATCCTAGAGAGATAAAGGCGACTTTTTGTTTTTTACCAGTTCCCAAAAAGTTTAAATAAATAATAACCCCCCTTAAAAACATTACAAAAAAGTACAAACTGCGAGCAAAAAAAGTGGAAGGGAAGCAGCAACGCCTTGTCAGGCGCTTTAGGATGATTGAGGGGTACTCCCCTTACAAACAAAAAAAAAAAAATAATAATGTTGCATAAATAATTAACGCATTCGCTCTTAATTCGGCAGTTGCAGTTGCAGAGCTGTGTTTCCGTTTATATCCACATTAATTGGGACATTATCAGGCGTGGCTCAGTTTCAGCTTGCGCCTCGAGTCGGTTTCGGTTTCGGTTTCAGTTTTAGTTTCAAGTTTGGGTTTGAGTTCGAGTTGTCCTGGTATTATTGCCCAACGGTATGCCCTGGGCATCGCCCCCTGGCCCGGCCTCCAATGCGGTCTTTCCCGGGGACCACTTTTTTCGGGCGTCCTCTATTTATCCTTTGAAATTTTATGTTTCAATTTTGAGACGCTGTTTTTTCGCTTTTATACCCGGGTTTTTTAGAGTTTTTCTTGGGGTTTTTTTTTTTTTTGGGCATCGATATCTTGTAATTGAGAGCTGACAACATTATCGAGCCACGCCCCAGAGCCAGGAACAGTGCCAGGACCAGTGCCAGGACTAGTGTCAGGACCAGTGTCAGTACTCCTTTGCAAGTCCCCAATTTCAATATTACACTCAGAAAAATAAGGAAATTAATATTAATATAAAAGCATACCAAAGTACTTATTTTAAACTTGCTTTTTGGAACCATAAAAAGGATGACAGAAAATATTTATAAAATTTCTTTTAAAGGATATTATATTTTAAGGATTTTTAAAAGTATCCTTTGCGATTCAGCACTAAGTTCACAAATTTCTTGAGTTAATTGGCAGCTGGACATTTGACCGTTAGAATTTGGAACTTGGCGGACAAGTTTGACCAATTTTTGGGCGCCATTTGAGCTCCGCCAGCCCACAGATCCTCGACAGATGCACAGGCATCCTCCTGGTTCTGGTCCTGGCCCAGCTTATTTTGAATAACAAAGCGGCCGGATCCCGTGTCCCATTGTCTGGACCACAAAAGTACTGGTCCAGCTGGCCAGCTTGGGATGCTGGGCGCCCGCCGCTTCTCACGCTGACCAGTTGCTGACCAATTGTTGAAAGCCGGACAGCTGTGGCCCACAAACCCAAACCCAAACCCTTGCCATAATCCCGAAAATCCCGAATCCGGAAAGCTGGGCGACGCTAGAAAAAAGCTTTTTGTTATTTGACACCATTGTTGTCCTCGCCCAAGTCACACGCTCCGAAAGGGCCACGCACAATGGGCCTAAAACAGGACCTACCTACCAGGACCTAGGTCCCAGACGATCATACTCCTCTTCTCGCCATTTGGGCGCTGTCTCGCCTCAGCGGGGACAATGGAAAAGCGATTTGGGAAGTTGTTGCTCCAAGGCGTTCTGGCGAACTGGTTCTGTCCGGCACAAAGGAGTCGCTCCTTTGGGTCATCTTGCAGAGTAAGTTCAATTTTTAAACTAGATTTTGATAGTTTAACAATTGTTTTTCATAGAAATCCTGTTCCTTTTTCATTGTCCATATGAAAATATAAAGGGCGTTGAATTTGAAATTATTTCAGGGGCCCAAAAGTATGCCTCAAATTTATTTATTTATTTATTTTATTTATTTTTTATTTTTTATTTATTTATTAAGGCATACGGGGAGTGCTGTTTACTCCTTTGTGTCCTTTGCATCTGTTCATTCAGCCCTAAATCGGGCGGCTAACCTTGTCGGTTAGCATTTTCATTTTTTATTTTTCATTTTTAATCCAGGGGTATTGCTTAAAAGTGTAATTTACTTACTTAGATTAGATATATTTGGTAACCACTTTCTGTCTTTAACTAAAACATCAGCAGTCCAATTAATTCAGGCAGATTTTTCTATTACAATTAAAATTTTTTTAATTAAAGACATTAAGTGGTTACCAAATATATCTAATTTAAGCAATGGAAAAAAAATATAGATGTATATATATTATTATAATAAAATATTATAACTTGAAGATATAAAAACGCTGTAAATTTTTAATTTAAAAAAAATTACTTGCACTATAATTCCCAACTAGTTCTAACATCATCTGAGTGGTAACCCAGCTGCATGTTGAGGTCGAGTGGTAGAGGTAGTGAGGTTGTGTGGTGTGTGGTGTGTGGGTGGTAGTGGTTACTCTCTTCTAAAAGAGCTGCTACGTCTGTTGTTGTGCTTCAGTGTACCCTCTCTGTTCTGTAGCTTAGTGCTACGAGTTTTTTTTTGCTATTTGTTTTTACTGGCCAAGAGAGAGGGAGTGAGTGTTTTAGGCTCTATGTGGGTGAGTGAATGTAAGTTATTGCTTTCTTTATATTAGAAAGCAAGAAAGTAATACAAAACGAGGAAATATCACCAGAGAGAGTTTGAGATCCAAGGGAAATTAAGGAGATTGATCAATCAGAGGAGGGACCCAGACAAATGTGAGTACACAAAATTTATATTTTCCGCATCTTTCCAAATTAAAAGTAATGCATTTTTGGCTTAGTTATTATTATTAAAAACTTTAATTTTCCCAAAAGTTTCCAAAATTATAGAGTCATTTAATCAGCAAGTCTTTCTAGGCATGTCCGGAGGAAACAAAATTTAGAAATTTTTTAAAATGTTATAAGGGGTTACATCGTTCAAAATGTAAAAATTTATTTAATTTAATATACTTTAATATAATAAATAACACGAAAAGACACATATTCCTTTCATAAATTTTATTATAACCACGGTAGCGCCACCTGTCGGTATTTTCGCACGGCTTCGATTGTTTCGCTTCCGAAAAATACCGACAGGGGGTGCTTCTTTTTATGCAAATAGGGTATTATAATTTCAGTTAAAAGCTAGAAAAGCAATAAAGGAGTCATTTCCGACCCTATAAACCATATATATTCTTGATCAGCATTAACAGGAGATTTCTTCTAGCCATGTTGGAAAGAAACAAAATTTTACCAATTTTTTCAAAATTTGATAGGGGGTTACATCGTTAAAATTTACAAAAAAATTGACAAAAAATTTAATTTAATTTAATTTAATTTAATTTTTTAATGCAGTCTGGTCAACCCAGTTACAACTAACATAGAACTCTTTTCCGATTTGAAATTAATAATTTTTTGGCGAAGTTATGCAAATTTTAGATTTAAATTTTCAAACAATAAATGTACCCTTTTTTTTTTTTTAATTTGATTACAACAAAACTGCTCGCAGTTTTAAAATTAATGAATTTTTGGCTTGTTTATAATATTTTTCAACTTAAATTTACCCATTCCAAATAAAAACAGCTACCGGGTGTTTACATTTGCTTCAGATATATTTATTTTTCGTGAGTCTTACAGGTAATAAGTATGTTAAGTATATATCTCCTATATACCGCAACTCTTAATCAATGGGAACTTATTTGCAAGTGTTATATTAATTGTTTTGCTATCAAGAAATCAAAAAATAATGTTGGTTTCGACACCGTCGTCAAAAATGTACATAAATATCCTTCATTGATAGAAATTGCTTGTCCAAGTTTCTTGTTTCTCTAAAATATTACGTTTGTTAAGGCTATTTGGGAGGAAAGGAAAGGATTGGGTGGCGGGTGGGGGAGTGACAAACTCTCGGTTTGAGGCCTTTCGTTTTACAGTTTTGTGTTAAATATATATATATATATTTTCTAGCTGTTTCCTCTTTGATACAACATTTACATTTCAGGATTGGCTGGGGGTGGGGGGGTGCTTAGGTCGCTAGAACAATTCCTAAAAAAACTAAAGGGTCCTGACAGAACTTAAGGCGGATAAATCAACCTATCCAAAGCCGGTTGGGTTCGCGATTGGCCATTACACAGGACTGGCCCTACTTATGCTCGCACAGATGCTCTTATTTGTTACAATAATAAAAAGTATAAACAAAAATAAAAAACAAAAGAGTGTGTGTACATATACAGTATCATTAACATTATATTAACGAATCTCTGGCTTGCTGTGCTGGCTTGTATCCTGTGACCTGGCTTTTCTGTTCTCAATTCCCCCCATTCTGTGTTCCCTATTCTCTATTCTTTCTGCTTCCGTAACTCTATATGCATAACTCATTTGATGCATTTACTTCACAAAGGCCTCGGGCGGTATCTGGTTGTCCTTGAAGAGCTTCTCGAACACATAGGCGGCATGGTTGTAGTCCCAATTGGTTTCCTCCAGGCATCTGTTTTTCGAGGAAAAGACAAGTTAATTAACATAAATAAATAATTATAATTAATATAAATTATTATCTAGTAACTTACTTGCGACTCCAGGCCAGATTCATCTGACTCTGGGCACACATGGCCTGAATCATTTGCATTTTCGTATTCTCATCGTGCGCAACTGGGCCAGTGGCTACTGTAGGTGCTGCAGGTGCTCCTCCACCAGCGGCCACCGGACTGGTGGCGCCCAATTGAGCTCCTGGCAATATAGCCACGGTTGCCACATTGCCCACACCACCGGGATTCAGACGACCCTGCAGGCCTCCCGTAGAGGAGCTACTTGCAGCAGCAGCGGCGGCGGCGGCGGCGGCGGCGGCAGCAGCGGCACTTGTTGAGGCAATGGCTCCGGGAGCCGGTTGATGCTGCGAGCGCTTAAACTCGCGTGACTGCTCATTGGTGGCACTGGTCACAAAGATGGTCTCGTTGCGAATGCAATACCCAGTGTTCTGTGGCACCACCACAAAGGTGCGGGCAAAGTGGCGCAGATCGTAGTTGGTATTGTTGGTTTCACGGCTCAGCTCCTTGAATAATCCGGTCACGGTGAAGACCATCATTGAGGCCTGGAATCCGAAAAAAGAATTACAATAAGCTGGTAAAAGCTAAAAAGAAAGAACTCTATAGCTTACATTGTAGATGGTCAGATCGACGGTGAAAGTGCGACGCTCGTGCTGCGTACGCGGCCACTCGTCCAAGGTGGACACGCAGGCCAGGCGGCCGTACTTCAGCTGACGGGTGCGGTGGTCATCCCTATCATTGTTGACCACACGGCGCAGATTGCGATTGAATTTCCAAAAGTTGTTCAGTCTGCAAAGGAGAGGAAGAGGGTAAGTGGAATTAGGACACTGTGAAAGGGGACATCATTTGTAAGCACTCACCTGCCCGCCTGACTGGCCGAGGGCATGGTTATGGATAGCATCGAATTCTCGTGGTAGGCATCCAACAAGGCCTGACGATTGTCCGAGTCAAAGATGAGGAAGTACTGGTCCAGAAACTGGCGCACCACCTCAGCACCGGCATTGTCGCACAGGAAGGAGGCCTTGGTCTCGGGCATGCGTCCCGAATCGACCAGATCGAAGTCAACATGCGGGCCCAGGGTCTCGCCATCCTATATTTATTATTATTATTATTATTATTATTATGTATAAATATTTTGTTGTTTACATTTAAAATTTGATTGAAAGGTTATGTAGATGCAGCCTGGCGTTAAGGATCTTCATCTTTAACTTGTCTTGTTAACTTCTTTTGATTGCATTGACAACTTACCAATTTTAGCAATTTGGGGAACTTGCGACGGGTTTCGCTGTAAATAGTTCGATGTGGATAGTTTCGGCCGTGCGATGAGATTGTTGATATGCGATTTAAATAGCGAGAAATAATAATTAAATGGGCTCTTTAAGGCGGAGCATGCTCTGCGTGAGCTGTAGTTGCAAACGAAACCCAGGAGTTGCCCTGATCCTTGTTAATAATCATGTAGCTTTACCGTTACTCGACTCGCTCTCTTTCGTTAGAGCTTTGGGCTGGTGAAGAGACAGAGGCACTTGGTCGATGGCGGTCATTGTGCGCCTTTTTGAAGCTGTTATAGTGACACTGACTTAAAGATGGAACAAGAGTTGATTTGAGCAGGACATTATTGTGCCACAACAGGGCATCTTTAAAGGTTTTCTTCTTTTTTTATTTTTATTTTTTTTATTTATGTTTTTTTTAATTTAATTTTTTCTTTTTGTTTTTTTTTTCATTTTTAGCAGTGTACCCCCAAGCAAAAAGCTGCTGGCTGCATCACTCCACTCTGAACGTCTTCGATCGTGTGTGTGTGTGTGTGTGTGTATGTGTGTGTTGGTTTCGTGTATGACACGCTCATCGCATCCGCAGGCGAAGCATGCGTCCAAAACAAAAGCCGCACAAAATTAAACTGTAAACGGCCCGCAACACACAACACAGTGCTTTTCACGTTGCAGCCGCCAGAGCCAGCAGCGCTCCAAGTCCTAGTCAAGATCAAGTGGGTAAGTCAGGGTCTCTGTCAAAGTGTTCTCTCTCTCTGTCGTGGGTCGTTCGTCCTGCTGCTGCTGCTGGTCACTGCGCACTCAACACCTCACTGCTTCCTGCTCTCCGCCTCCGCCTCCGCCTCCTCTGCTCGGCAGCCGCCGCCAAAGCAACAGGAAGCAACACGACAACACAGCACGGCACACGCGTGCTCGTGACAGGACACACTTTGTCACTGTGCGCATGCGGCTGTGTGCGTGTGCCCATAAGTGTTGCAGCGGGGTGCACGGTGGGTGGGGCGGTGGTTTGGTGGATTTCTCTATCGATAAGCTACTCCTTCGTTTTACTTCTATTTTTGCAATATTGCATTGCCAAGTTTTGTTTTCTTTTTCTAGTTACTGTTACTGTTGTTGTTGTAGTTGCTGTGCTTGGGACTGATGCATGTTCGCCTGCCTCAGTGGAAGTGCGAGCGGTGCAGGTATAGTGTGCGTGGGTGTATATTTTATAAGTGTGTGTGTGTTTGTGTTGCTTGTTTGGCGTTGCCGGATAGTCAAAAATGTGGTTTGCTGAAGGGGTACTTTTGCTGGGTTTTCAATTTTTTCCTTTTTTTCATTTTTTTTGTTTTGTATTTTTTTTTGTTCTTTTTTTTTTGTATTTTTTTCTTCTTTTTTTTTTTAGTGTCCCTTTCAAAATCTCTGATCCACCCCAAGGTGGCTTGCTTTGCTTTAAAGGCAGCTCTTTTTTAAGAAAACTTCTTGCCCCAGAAATGCCTTTGCCTGCTCAATTGCTTTTCAAAACAAAACAAAAAAACTCTGAAAGTCTCAGCTTTCAGTCTTCTCAAGGACTTCAAGCTCATCCTGGTTTTCTGTTTGTGGCCACAACTCGGCAGGGCACACGCTTCTAAAAAGAACAGAAACGGAGGCAACAGAACAATATGGAATTTAAATATGCTAATCCTATTATTCCTCTGTGACTCCCGACGCGGCGACGACTCCCTCGTCGACTTCGAGACTCTCTCTATGCGGCAGCATCCTCTAGAAAGGTTAGCAGAGTACTAATCACACCATAGTATACCTGATATAGTGATGATGATCCTTGTAACGAGAGCGGCACGGGTTGTTCTTCAACACCAACTCCAGGATGTTCAAATTCCGGAACACCACCAGGTGGGCCAGCGAAGGAATCTGGAAGCACAAGACTGGATTAGACTGGAACAAGAGGTATTCTGCTGGTAAACACTCACCTTATTATCACCCAAATACAGAATCTTGAGATTGGGTATACGCTTCTCCACTCCCTTGAATGCCTCCATGCTGGACATGCAGTTATCATTGAGATTAATGGCCTCCAGATCGGGTATGTTCTCGCATATAATGTCAATGGCAGTGCTCATCACGTTCGAGCGGAACAGCGGACAGAAGATGTGCTTGAGGTCGGGATCGGTGTGAAAGCGCGACAGATCCAAGGCCTTGGTCTGTATATTGTAACGCTTGGCCATAACCAACTTCATCTTCTCCTTGAGATTATCGTCGATGACCACCAGCGGTATACCGCTGCGCACGCGTGGCATTAATCGGAATCCATCTGGTAGCTGGGCATTCCTGCCCAAATGTTGGATACGCTCGGCCACCTCGTAGTCATCCGTAAAGAACATGACACTGCTGCGCTCCGAGCGCCAATATTGTGGGATAAAGACATGCGGCGACATGGCTGCCATTATGGCCCGCAGGAGGGTCTCCTTGTCGTAGATCTGACCATTGTGAATCTGGAAAAGGAAGAGAGTGTGATCAGGGATGAGACTAACGACATTATTTGTACGGAATGTGGAGGGAGGAGCTCTCAGCCCTGATATCGCTGGAGTTATGTCATCTGCCTCCAACGAACCTCTGTATGTGTTGCGCCCTGTTATGGTTTGTTTGCTCGAAATGCCCCACTTTTGTGGCTCACTTTGTGTGCTCTATCAATGGGGAGTGGAAGAGCCAGAGATAGAAGTCTCACCTTGGAGGAGCACGTACCAGACGGCGACACTTTTTAAGTTTGGGAAAGTGTTATAGTGGCCTCGTTTATAATCATAAAATGATCTTAAAACTATAAACGATAAAACGATAACTTCTTTGATTTTTAGAAACAAAAAACCGATAAAGACAACGTTCGATAACCCCTACAATTATCCACGTTCGATAAAAGATCACATGTGAGCGACTGATTCAAAGTCACATGAGTGAAGGGAGAGGCTTCTATAAACAAATTTCGTAAGCTGTTTCACTTAAGGAAAGAAATGTATCTAAATGTTATCGATAACTTTTTTGATTTTTAGAAACAAAAAACCGATAAAGACAACGTTCGATAACCCTTACAATTATCCACCTTCGATAAAAGATCACATGTGAGCGACTGATTCAAAGGGATGCAAAATTCCAGTCACATGAGTGAACGGAGAGGAGGGTGTGTGTGCTCCATCCATCCATCCATCCACTTATCGGTAATTGGCTCTGTTCACTCGTCATATTGCACCCAATTACGATAGGTGAATTAGTGGGACGCCCGCCTATTTGCATGCCATTCATATCAGAGTCTATGGACTTGTCACCTAATTACACTTTCGGAGCGCAGAGGAGCGGAGCGGAGCGGCAGGGCTCTTATCAGTGGAACTGTCACTGATTTAATTACGAGAGGTGAGTGTGTGCCAGTGAGAGTGAGAGCCAACAACTCCAGGGTAGCACTCCCATGCCAAGGTCAGATATCAATATCGGTCACTTGGCTATTATTGGCTATGTACTAGGGCGGTATCTAATCGGCGGCCTACAGCAGACTGTACCCATCATATGCATGGGTAAATACACAAAAGAATCAGTGGAAAGTAATTCAATTTATGGGATCTCTTTGAGTACAGTTTCCAGTACCGGCTGTACATATATGTACCATATATGTATATATATTTCAATGCAGGCAAATGATCGTGTGAATGATCCATCCCCCTGCCACCACCACGACACACTACTATTTATATCAACAAGATAAGTCCGGCCCGCCCATCCATCCCACTCATTCATTGCGCATTAATGCGATAAATTTATTTATTACGGGCATTAGATGTTATTATTATTTTTGTCTCTTGTGTGAAAAGCCTTTCTATGGAATATATCCCTATGGAAAGTGTATTTTTCCCTAAACTGTGTATTAAAAATTATTTAAAAATAATCGATGTTATTTTCTAAGAGATCGATACATTGAGAATCGTTTTTATACCGTTAAAGCTCTTAACTCTCTTAATTTTCAATTAGTTTTCATTTCAATCTATTGCTTATTTTTTCTTTCCATACAAAGACCTCCTGAGCTTTTTATCTTTGGTGATAATAATATTGGCTTTACTTATTAGTTAAACGTGTTGTTAAAACTTTTACAAGCTGCTTTAGGTTTTCTAAAAATGAAAACTAGTCATAAGACTTTATCATTTATTTCCTCCTCTCCATCTGAATGAAATCATTTGACAAAATTAAAAACATTTCATGTGAGTGAATCATTGGAGGAGAAAAACTACCATCCTTTGTGCTTGGCTTTGGAATGTCTTATGGAAATTCCTATGGGGACTTGGACAACAACGGAAGCCCTGGGAATCGAACGAAGCACCTGATCGATAGCCAAAGTGAACGGTTAAGAACGTTAAGAACCTTTCCAGAACATAAAGATGATGACTGTGTGGGCTTTGGGGATCGGTAACAGTTTCCGTCTCGCTTCCATTCCCGTTCCTGGGGAGTACGGCGGTGCTTTGTTTGCTTAGCGAGCTGCGCCGAGCTGTATATAGGTATTGCTTTATTATTATTTTTTTTTTTGTATTTATTGTATTCCTCACAATACAAAATATACGAGAGCTCGCCGAGACATATTTCTAGAATTGATATGGAGCTCTGTGACGACTCCAGCGGCGACGTCAGCCGCGCAACAGCGACGGCGGCAATGTCGTCGTTGGATTCCGATTCCGATTCCGAATCGGATTCGGATTCGGGTTGGGCTGGGGCTAACAAGTGAACACCGGCGAACGGCTCACCATTCGCTGCCAGACGTGCGGAGTTGAAGCAACAACAAATAAGAGTGGTCCCTGGGCAGAGATTTCGGAATCCCTAGATAGAAAAAAACACAATAACCACAAGCCACCATGGGAGGCTGTTGCTCAAAGGACCTGGACGATAAACGCTCCTGGAGCCCCGAGGAGACCAAGAATGGCGTAAGTCTACTGACCTTGACCTCTTGATTTTAACCAGCTAATGGTTATTTTTTACTGCTCTGCCAGAGCACCACATCCACCATTATTGCCCAGCCCCTGGATGAGGTGGGCAGCACTGGGGTCTTCACACTGACGCGCACCACAACGACCAGCACGCATCAGGAGAAGACGGTGACCACCACCAACCATGATGAGCCGGAGGAGTAGTAGTCGTGGGAGTACTAGTCGTAGTAGCTGGGAGATGAGCTGCCAAAAATATTTAACTTAAGAAACTGCTCCTTAATTTCAATCTGTTTTTTTTTTTTTACATTTTTTGTTGTGTTGTTGAAACAATTCCAACAGTGGTGTATGTGTGTGGTGTGTTGTGTTACGTGTGTGCGTGCGAAAGAGTGTGTTGTGAATAAACAACAATGTGAATACAACGAATATATAATATATATAAAGCAAGTTAAGCTGTTATCGAGTAATAATTATAAATTGTTATGCGCCTGAATTCCAATTTCGTAATAAATTGTTGAAACGATAAATCCCAAGAAACTTGCTTTCCCAGCATCAGGTTCCCAGTATTCCCAAGCTCTAGCTAATCAATTGCAGTCGATTGTGTTCAATAGTTTCCCTTCTTTACGGATCGGTTAATATATACACTCTATATGCAAAGTACAGAGAATTACGTCTAGAGTTCAAAGACAAAAGGAATTCAAGAGTTTGCTCTACACATTGTTTGGTTTTTTTTGTTTGTTTTCTTTTTTGCGAATTCCTTTACGAGTGTATATTTTTCTGATTCATCCATCATTTATAAATAAAAATATATTTATGTATATATTTAACCGTTGATTGCGCTTGACTATGAAACAGTATACAGGCCTGCTTCCGTACGCTTTTTAATCCAAATCAAAATGGGAATTCCAAAGTCATGATAAACTCTTTTCCGGTGGAAACTATAAAGTTAAGAGCCTTATAATTTTATTTTTGAGATATTAGTTATATGAAATTTCAAGGAAATAAGTGTAAAACTAAATTAAAACAACCTCTTTCGAGATATTTCCTTTTATATTTACATAAAAAATAATGCAGAGATCGAGCAATGTCACATCTTTGGGCATCACACTTTAAAAACCTTTTAGAAGTTACCTTCCTAATAATAAGTTATTGTTTTCAAGTGATCAGTTTTCATAAAAGGTTTTTTTTTAATAAAATTAAGTGAATTTCATAAAATTCCCTCAACCGATATCCACTGTACTCAGAGGGTAACCAGATGAGGTGGAGTGGCCTGTAGAGGGCAACCTGCCAGTTCAATTGCCATGATAAGGAGAGCGATCCAATGCATTACTGGCCGATGACATCAGGCGATGCACAAGGGGGCAGTGAACGAGGGAAGGTGATTGTGATTAGGGGAAGCTCTTAGGGGGGTTGGGTTTTTTGCCACCCACTACACCCACCCACACACACACACATACACTATGAGTCAGTTGTGTCTGTTGTTATCACAGCCTTGTTTTCATACCTTGGGGCCAGAATGAGAATGACTAACAGTGAGTGGCACGTGTTTGCCGTCATTAGCACCGATCAGTCATTGCGTCTTGGAATGCTTTGGCCATTCCATTCACACGTATGGCCATAGCTTATATAGACATCGTGTCGCATGCCAGCTGGGAAACCATTGGGAAAATGCAAATGCAAATTGCAATTTGAAATTAGCATTTAACAACATCGCACTGGGCCAGGCTTGACAATCTAGTTGTTCTCTTGTCAGTCAAGAGCACAACACGTATACTCACACATCATCGAGCAATAATAATAATAGCAAAAAATAATTACTTTGCTTAGCATTGATTTTGCTTATTGATAATTTATGCACAACTGAATCTTTGAATATAAAGTGTGGGGAAAAGCTTTCAAGCTGAAGGCGCCTCAAGTTAGACAATACTTTGGGTAGAATTCATAACTAGATAAGGAAAACTCTATATCCATATAGATCATAGAAGCTTATAAGTATGTTAGAGTTTAGCTACTAAAAATCCTTAAAACCAATAAGGAATTGCAAAAAAAAATCTGTAAAAACAACATCAATATTTACGATATTCAAAATAAATTGGTATTTTAACGATAAGATGTGTGCAACTTATCGATATACTATTTTATATATGGGCCAAACTTAGTCTGAACCATTATTGAAAATAATTTTAAAGAAGTTTTAAATACTTTAATAATGTTTTAAAATAATGTTTATTCAATACTATCGATAAAATCGATATCTTAAATTTCGATTAGTCAAACTAAATGATATTTTCAATATATCTGACTTTTATTTTCCGTACAGATCCCTAATAAGTGGCATTTAATAATTGATAAGCCAAAAGTAGTTAAAAAAAATACATTTATAGGGTCGGAAATGACTACCCTGTAAGGGTATAATACGGAGAATAAAGTATCCAAATAGCAAACTCCCAAGAGATCGTCTTAGATTTAGACTGGATTAGATCCTGCTACCTTCGCTCCTTAGAAGACTTTTACAGACTTTTATAAAGTAAAAGTTGATAGTTTTAAGAAATATAAGACATTAACTAATTAATGGTTGTAATTTAATGTAATAGCCGTAACAATTTATTCTCATAATAGCTCATCCAAGAGGGTAAACCAATAAGAATAGATAAGATTATAAAGGGGGGCAGAAAATGGAAAACAGCAACGACAACACACTGTCCCGAACTGCGCAGATAAATTGAATGTGTGAATCGGAGGCGGAGACAAAACAAGCAAAATAAAATTATATACAGAAATGTGTACGAAAAAGAACGAACAACGAGGAACGAAAGCTAAATCAAACGAAAGCTCTCACAGGCAATTAATAAACATGTGTGGACGAGGGAAAACATATACTGGAGGCCAGCAAGAGGGTTGACTCTGGCTCTGTGCCTGTGCCTCTGCCTCCGATTGTGCTGCATATGCAGATAAAATAATTTCGAGCGACCCTACACACTGACTTTTCAATCAACGACAGTGTTGGCCACTCGAGCTTTAAATGGTCGCATTTGGCGGGAAGGACACTGGAAGAAAAAGTTGAGACCACAGTTCAAAAGGTTCGCAAAATGAAAGGCAACAAGTGCATTGAGTTTTAACAATTTACAAATCAAAGTGTTGTAGAACCAATTTTTTGGCCAAGTTAATACAAATTATGTTGTAAAATATTGCAAAAAAAAATGCAAAATAATGAAAAAATTAGGCATTGAACTTATTCAGTACAGTAGCATAACACTATAATATTTATTGATCTCAATTACGGCTACAATGTTTCAATATCAACACAGGCTGAACAAACTAAAGCCAGTTTTGCACATAACTTCAACATTTTTTCGATATGCATAAGTTTCACGGAAAATTAAAGCCTTAGCTTCCAATGCAAGCTTGTTTTTTTATTTCTATGATTTTTTTTTTTATCATCTTAAGCCCTCAAGAAGACCTAAAATATTGTCATTCCTTAAAAAGATATTTATCGATATATTTATATTTATTTCTCGAAAAGCTTTAAAATTTTACATTTAATAAATAAATTTACTATTTGCAAACTTCACACCAAAAATAAAATTTCCTGCAGATATAAAAATAGCTAAATCCCAACCAGACAGCACTGTGTCCCAAGGGAACTAGCGAGCGGGGTAAAGAGCAAACAACATATAGAAATTGGAGCGCACCCCAAGTTGAGGCCACGATCGACGGATCGACAGCAGTTTTAAGTCCACGCTTGTCCGACACAGACATGAATACGATTTCAGGAAGCATCCTCCTCTTGATCCTCGGCATTTGCATGGCTTGGGCCTTGCCCATGACCAACGATGACCAGGAACTAACGACGGCTTTGGAATCCGTTGAACAATCGCTGCCAGTGCACCACCGTTCCGAATCGGAATTTGTCAGCAGAATTGCGCCCAGGCATCAGGAGAATCAAGAAGAAGAGGAACAGCAGTTTGATACGCTGGTGCGGGAGCTGCAGGCCGCCGGAGTTCAGACAGCCGATCGCCGGGCTTTGCGTACGCTCACCTACAAGGAACTGGTCCGACTCCTGGCACTCTATCAACTCGCCCAGGGTCGCAACTACTACGATGCAGTTGATCAGAAGGAGGCCATTGCCTATTGATGTTAATGCCCAAGTTTTTCTTTTATTTATTCGATTCATTTGAATGGCGATCATGATGATGAGTAAGCTCGTTTATTGTGGCGGAATGTTAAAGCCAAAGTTCACTTAATAAAAATGTGCCAAAAAATAATTTAAGGATTGTTTGAAAGTGTAATGGGGTTTGGCTAGGAACTGATGATAATGATTACATAAAGGAGTTTAATAATCACTAGTAACTCAATTCAATTATTTAAGGACAGCATTCCCTGTTCCCCGCCTGCTACGCCACATCCTTGTGCTTCTCCCCCTCAATCTCATCAAGTTGCGGCTGCTGGGCATCCACCGAAATGCCACCAATCTCCGAACTGGTGGCCGTGATCACTAGCCGCGGCATCTGGCGTCGCTGCAGGCGTTTGGCTATCGGCGGCACAAAGAGATCATGCTTGATCAGCGTGCAGTCAGCATCCTGATAGATGTGCCTATTGCTGTCCCAGTTGAGCAGGGCAAACAGCCAGGACAGGAGCCAGCCGCCAAAGAAGGCAATCACAAAGCCCAAGGCAGCATACCACATGTAGCTGATCCTGTACAGGTAGAAGAAGTGCTCCTCCTCCGCCTCCGCCTTGGCAGCAGTCTTGAAAAACACATCTTGGACATAGCTCCTGCCCAGCGGGCAGCCCGCCGTTGACATGTCCAGGCTTTGGGGCACCGGTTTGGGCTGACCAAAACCAATCCAAAAGCAGAATCCAAGCGAGATGAGCAGTCCTCCAATGGCCCCCTTTTCGTTGGCCTTGGTCACATACATGCCCAGCGTAAAGAGTCCCAGGAGGGGGCCACCGATGATGCCAAAGATGGATAGGGCCGCCTGAAGCAATCCTCCAATTGAGCCCGCCATAAAGGCCATGCCAATGCAGAGGGCACCGAAGAATAGCGACAGCAGCTTCGAGTGCCACAGGGTCTCGCGATCCGTAAGCGTTCGCTTGCCAAAGCGACGCACCAACGGCTTGAGGTAATCCTCCAGTGTGACGGCCGCCAGGGAGCTGATAATCGAGCTGATTGTGGACAAACTGGCGCAGAAGATGCCCGAAACAAAGAGTCCCGCGAGGCCCGTATACTCGCCCATGGTGTCCACGACAAAGAGCGGCATCACCTGATCCCTTGAATTGACGCGTCCCTCCAGCACTGGGTCACAGTCGCGGTAATACCAATAGATGCACAGCCCGGAGAAGCAAGTGCTAATGCTCAGCAGGCACAGGATGGGCAGGCACCACCACAGGGCCGCTCGGGCGGCACTCAGACTCCTCACCGACATCAGGCGCTGCACCTGCGTCTGGTTAACGCCATAAATGGCCAAATAGGTGGCACTGCCGCCGAGTATCTGTGTGAACCAAGTGTGCCGCTCTGTGGGATCCACACTAAAGTTGGAAACATCGATGCGTCCGTTCTCCTGGGCCACACGCCAAATCTCCTCCAAGCTGCCGGCCTTGACCCAGGCACAAATGATCACGCTGAAGACGGCGGCGAACATGAGCAGCGACTGGTAAATGTCGGTGATGAGCACGGCCTTCATGCCGCCAAGTGTGGCGTAAAATGTGCAAACCACTCCAACGATCACAATGGAGAAGACCTGATTGAGTCCAGTGACAGCTTCCAGGGCCAGAGCCGGGGCATACACCACAATGCCCATGTAGAGGATCATTTGCAGCGAGAAGCTCAGCGAGGCGGCCAGTCGGGTGGCATAACCAAAGCGCAACTCCAGGTACTCGTATACGCTGGCCGCCTTCAAGCGATAGAAGACTGGTATGATGAGGTAGGCGGCCACTGGTGTGGACACCACATACGACAGATTGATCAGGACAAACATGGTGCCGTATTGATAGTTCTCCATGGATACACCCAGTATGGTTATGGCCGACATGAAGCTGGCCATTAGGCTAAAGGCCACCGGGGCCACGCCCATGGAACGATCCGCCAGAAGGTATTCGGTGGTGGTGCTTTGCTTGCCGCCAACAAAACGATAGTAGATGCCAATGGCCACCGATATGATCATCACCACGGCCAGGATGGTGTAGTCCCAGGCACCGAGAGTGGCCATTGCTGCTGTGAGGAGCTATTCGACTTTTGATGGTTTTCCCGGGCAAAACTTAATCGCACATCTAATCGCCGCCGCCGGCTGATAAGTGGCCCTAATCGGGCCTCTTGAGATTCCGAGAAGAAAGTGTGCGTGGTGTGTGTGTGTGTGGAGAAGGCTTTACGTCTACACCGTTTGCCGGCTGTCGATGAAATGAAGGCCCAAAAGGAGAAACTGGCAATGGCTCTGCCTCTGCTGGCTTTTAGGGCCTTTATGGGCATTTACGACCCCGCCGGGAGATAGCGGGACGGCGACTGGCACTGCTATGTAGGTGGGTTGTTGGAAAAGGTGGGGACCAGGGCAAAGTGTGGGACAAACTCATGACCTCTTGAACTGTCAAGGAAATAGAAGAGAAAGAGCGGCTGGAAGAGAACCAGCTGCATGTCTGGCCAAAAGCAACAGGCAGTCAGAGTTTAGCCATCCATAAATATTTATTTGCTCGCTCGCTGCCTGGCCTGGTCTGGCCTGTAATCTCATAGCTCTCCCCCTCTCTACCCGGCGAGTATTGAAAATGTGCTTGTTTGCTTTACGATTTTTTACGACTGAAATTAATTAATAAACACAACGGGCAACCAATGTCCGCCCGCATGCTGGGGGGGAATGTGGACAAAAAATAAACAAAAATACACACAGACCGAAAGATGCAACTTGGTGGGCTCTGAATGGCGGCTGCTCGACAAAACAACAACTTAAACAGGGGCTTTGGAAGTGACCTTAGGTCGGAATATGTGTGCAGATCCAAAAGTAGATGCCTGAGAGACCTTTCAGCTAGTATCTAAATAACAGCCAGACGATAAACACCACAGCTGCGATACGAATCACATGCGTGCCTTGGGAAACTTAAAATAGTTCTAGTAAATCTCTGGTCCATATAGATATAACAACCCCGTCTATATGGCACTTGGATAATTGCAATTATAGTGTTTATGGCGGTTTCGGGACTCACCGTTACTTGGTACCAGCCAAAGGTGTTGGGCATTAGTTTGCCGAATCTGCCGCGGGGTATGGGTGAGCCGCGTCGCCGGGAAGCGGGACGTTC
Source organism: Drosophila lini (assembly GCA_018905715.1). Taxonomy (NCBI): domain Eukaryota; kingdom Metazoa; phylum Arthropoda; class Insecta; order Diptera; family Drosophilidae; genus Drosophila; species Drosophila lini. The sequence goes on from JAEIIL010022700.1 coordinate 17,815, forward strand.
CTAAAGGAGATATATATATATATATTCAACACGGTACAACATTAGATAGATAGTATGTGCTGCTTACCCTGGCTGCTGTGGTCATTTCGTTCATGTCATCATCCTCGTCCCAGCGACGTACATCATCCAGACGCAGCTTGATATCCTTTTTGTTTTGCGGATATTGTGGCGGCTTAAAGCTGACGCGACGCTTGTTGCGATCCTTGCGGCGCTGGTGATCCTCCAACTCTGTTTAAGCAAAACAACAAACAAGGGTTAGTACATATAGAGAGGTGCTTTGGTGCTGCGTCCACTCACCATCAAAGTCTTTGAGCGCGGAATAACGTCCACCGCCGCCGCCTCCTCCATTGCCGCCACCGCTATTGTTATTATAACGATGGGCACCTCCACCGCCACGCTTGGGCATCTTGGAGTCTACTGCTAAAGTTTACTTTTACGGAACTATTTTTTTGCGTATATGCACTTGCGTACACGTTTTACTTGGGTTCTGTGTTTTGCAAAATCTACTTTATACAACTAACGCAGCGCAGCGAACCCAGTGCGCCGCTTGCTCACCGCGGAATTACAATTACTATAGATCTCCAAATTCTTGGCGGCGAAAAGTACCGCCTGAAAAATGTGGGTATGAAAAAACAAAAGACAACGCAATTCTGTGAAATATTTTTTGATGGTTGCCTTTCAGTGTGACCGGCTGCTTATCAATCCTATCGAGTTATCGATTGCTTAGCTATTTTCATGTCAAATCTCTCGAAAAGCAACAAGTTGGCAGCACGGCCGAAATCCGGTTTCATTATCAACCAATATGCCCGATCGAAAGCGACCCCTGAAGGTAATCCGGGCCGATTCGGAGGCCCAGCTGGTGAATGGCCTGGCCGATCTCTTACAGCGCTGCTCCCAGGAGGCACTGGCCCAGCAGGATAGGTTCAGCGTGGGACTCTCAGGTGAGGATCGCCCCCGTCCAGGTCAAGCGTTCGTGCCGATAAGCCCAACTTAGGGTGACCTTGTCAGGTGCTCTCATACTCATTCCAAAGTCAAGTGCCATATTCCCCACCCGTTGACAGGTGGCTCGTTGGTCCAGCTGCTGACGAAGGCTCTGAAGCAGCGAGCGGGAGATTTAAACACCGCCAAGTGGACGTTCTTCTTCTGTGACGAACGCTATGTGCCACAGGATGACAGCGACTCCACCTACGGCGCTTACAAGGCCGAGTGGCTGACCCAGTTGCCGGGCATCCGGGACTCGCAGTTCGTGACGGCCAACACTGCCAAGTCGCTGGACGAATGCGCCGCAGACTACGAGACGAAGGTCAGGGATCAAGTGGGCTGCGACTGCGGCCTGCCGCAGTTCGACCTGCTGCTCCTGGGCATGGGACCTGACGGCCACACCTGCTCCCTGTTTCCTGAGCAGCCAGCCACGTTGCAGGAGACCCAACGCCTGGTCATACCCATTCGGAACTCCCCTAAGCCGCCGCCCGAGCGCATCACCTTCACCCTGCCGCTGATCAATAATGCCAGGGATGTGGCCTTCGTGGTGACGGGCGCTGGGAAAGCAAGTGTCGTTAAGGTAAGCTAATGGTTGGTTAATATGGCTTAGCTTGGAAATATACATAAATCATTTTTGTTTTCATTGCAGCGCGTGTTTGTGGATCTGGACAAGGAGTTTCCCTCTGCCTGGGTGAATCCAGATCAAGGACAGTTGACGTTGATTGTGGATGCGGGAGCTGGGAAGGAGATTGAAGCCCTAAAATGATAATTATTAGAATATAGAATTTTGTAAATAATAATATTTTTGGATATTTGGATATTTTTATATATATTTTGCATTCTTGAATTTGTTTTCAATTTGAATTTTAAAATTTCGTATCGATTAATTTACAAAAACAGCTAGATTTGGCTTGCAACGATAGTCGAGTGCTGCTTATCGATTATATTCCAGATGTGACCGTTCACGGCCGCACGACGAACGGCACACCCAGTATGACCACATTTGGGGTCACAACAAACGTCTTGTATTGGTTAAAAGAAAATTAAGGAAATGCAGCAGCAGCGGCGGTAATTGTTGATGCACCCAGCAAGAGCTATAGCCATGGCATCGCACTACCCGCTCCCGCAGCCCGATCCGGGTCTCAAGTCCGAGGCGCAGCCGGCGGGCGATAGGTTGGTCACCCTGGATTCCGTTGACGCGGACCGCGTCTGCCGCGTTTGCCTTAAGGACGCCTCCCAGGACGGCGAGCTGCACTTTATCTTTGCGGACGGACCGCTGGAGCTGGGCGCCAACTTGGCGCGCATCCTGGACGAGTGTACGCTGCATCCGTGCGAGCGGCAAGATGGCATGCCGTCCAACATGTGCGGCTCCTGCGCGGAGGCAGCCCGCCACGCCTACCGCTTCAAGCGCAACGCCGAGCGCTCCTACTGCTCTCTGGTGGCGCTGCTCGGCCGCTCCCCGCAGTTAAAGTCCAATGGCGCCGAGGCGGGCACCCAGACCGACCAGGTGGCCCTGCTGCCCTGTGAGATGTGCCACGACCAGTTTCTCAACAGTTTGGAGCTGCGCCTGCACCGCAACCGGGTGCACAGGACAACGAAGGACGGCACTGAAGGCAACGACGGTGGTGCTGGCGAGGAATTCAAGTGCAAGTTCTGTCCGCAGCACTTCCCGCATCTCCGACAGCTGCGCAGTCACTTGGCACGCAGCCACGAGCAGACAGCTCGCCTTCAGTGCGCCCACTGCCTGCGCACGTTCAGTCGCAGGGATCATCTGCTGCGACACATGCGTAACCAGCATCGTCACCTGGAAGACGACCTCTTAAACACTTGGCCGCCGGCGGATGAGACCACCATGCAAAGCTCTGCGGGCGATGAGCTTGTCTCGGCGGAAGTGCTCCTCAACGAGGAGAAGGATGACCCTGAGGATGGCGATATCTTCCAATGCAACACGAATCCCATTTCCAGCAACGAGGAGGACGACGACGATGGGGACAACGTAGAGGCTAAGCAGACACTGTGGCTGCACATCAAGCCAGAGCCCTGCCTGGAAGCTGAGGAAGTTAGCCTGGCCACACAGCTGAAGCTGGAGAAGAAGCGGCGGCGACGGAGGGGGGAAAAGGCGGAGCCGCGTTTAGGGAGCTCCAGTGATTCGCCGGTGAAGCGTAAGTGTCTCCTCCGGTCTCGAGAGTCCAGCATATCTTATACTTTACATACCTCCAGGTGAGCCCCTGGCCGCTGGCGACCCTCAACTCAGCATCAAGCAGGAGAGCCAGCTGGTGGGCAGCGAGGATGAGGCACCCATGGGTGTGGAGGAGTTCATGGCGCTGCATGCCACGGGAGAGCTGCCGTTTAGCGATGAGGAACATTTCGGTGACTACGGAGACGGAGACGACGAAAGTGCTTTGGATGACGACGACGAGGAGGAGGAGGAAGAGGAAGAGGACGAGGACGACGATGATGATGCAGATGGAAACGATGGGGATTTTAAGCTGAAAGTGGAGCCGCTGGACGGTGAGCAGCAGTCGCCCAAGAAGTCCAAGTCTGGCAGGCGGCGGCGGCGGCGCCGCAGCAAGGGCGAGCCCAATCCCGAAAATCGTTGCGATGTATGCCAGCGGACCTTCTCGCGCCACTGCCACCTGCTGCGCCACAAGCTGTCTCACCTGGAGAAGAAGCCCCACAATTGCCCGCACTGTCCCAAGGCATTTGCGCGCAGCGATCACCTCAAGGCGCATGTCCAGAGCCTGCATAGCAACAAGGAGCACAAGTGCGGCATCTGCGAGGCGGCCTTCTCCCGTCTGGATGCCCTCGAGCGGCACAAGGTGAGCAAGCACAACGGCGAGGGCCTGGAGCCGGGCAGTGAGCTCAAGCTGCAGCTGGCCGAGCACACCTGCGAGTACTGCTCCAAGCGCTTCTCCAGCAAAACGTACTTGAGGAAGCACACCCTGCTGCACACGGACTTTCTCTATGCCTGCAAGAGCTGCGAGGAGACATTCCGCGAGCGCGGCCAGCTAAGGGAGCACGAGAAGACACACACCGGGCAGCGCAACTTCCTTTGCTGCATTTGCGGCGATAGCTTTGCCCGGAACGACTACCTCCGTGTCCATATGCGGCGTCATAATGGTGAGAAGCCCTACAAGTGTCGCTACTGTGTCAAGGCCTTTCCCCGGGCCACCGATCTCAAGGTCCACGAGCGGTAGGTCTTCACCTAAGACACTTTTTTTTATTCTTACTAACACGTTCCTTTCGTTTTTCGAAAAGCTATCACACCAACACGAAACCGAACCTGTGCAATACCTGCGGCAAGAGCTTCCACCGGGCCTATAACCTGACCATCCACATGCGCACCCACACTGGCGAGCGACCCTACAAGTGCGATCAGTGCCCCAAGAGCTTTACGCAGAGCAACGACCTCAAGGCCCACATCCGTAGGCACACGGGTGAGCGGTACAAGTGTCCCCACTGCGATGCCTACTTCCTGCAGCTATACAACATGCGCAACCACTGCTTGAGTGCCCACAACAAGCACATTGAGACGAAGACGGGACGCCTGCAGAGAACAGGTCTGCTGGATGATGGTGGCCAGTCGCATCTCACTACCGTGGTGATGCCGCCATCACAGCTGGCAGCAACGGCAGCTGCTGCTGCTGCCACCGAGAACACCTCCTCTTCCACGGTTATACACTCGCCGGAAGCGTACAGCAGCAATGCAGGAGCCGCGACTGTAGCTGGAGCAGGAGCAGGAGCTGGAGCCACTCTGGATGGTGCCAGCTTTGCACCGACGCCAGTCAATGCCTCCTTTGGTGCTTTTAACTTTCCACCCGCTGTAATGGGTAATTATCTTAACATTTACTTGGAGTTCAAAAGGATCTTGTCTCGTGCCTTTGTCCTTGTCTTATATATCCTGCTTTCTCTTTCGCTTTCAGCTCATCTCATGTACAACCATGGCGGCACTAGCCAGCATAGTCAGAGTGGCAGCGACACGGGCAAATAGCCAACGCCTTGGACCTGCATTCTGCATCCTCCGAACATGCACACAACTATTCCAGTGTAGTTATAAGCTCCTGTACATAGCCGGCGTACATCACAAGCCCTGCAGGTGCCCACCTGCCCTTTTATCGTGTTAATATTGTATTTAGTAATTAGTTTAATGAAGTGTAAACAATTTTTATATATTTCTTGGTGAGAATTTCTTGCGTCTGTGGGAGGAGCTACCCCAAAAACCGAAAACCGCCCTAAACCCTAGGGAATTCCTTCTGAAATGGCCTAAAATCCTCGGGAATTCCTGAGGGTTTGAAAGTGTAAAAGTGCAGGGAATTTCTGTTAAAAGAGCTTTATTCTTGGTGAGGCTGAAACAGCTCCATTTGGAGCTTATTCACCCACCCAAAGGCTCTTAAAAAAAAGGGGTTTTTATTATTATTAGTTAGCAAACAGAATTTAATGATAAAACAGAACATCAAGTGCAGTACAAACAAGGAAAACACAAACTGTAAGCCAAGTGGGAAGAGTAAAACGTAAGTAAAATGTCCTGGGGAACGCTCTCTCTCTCTCTCTCTCTCTCTCTCTCTCTCTCTCTCTATTTCTCGGCATCTCCTAAAACTGTCGACGTGGCTGGACCACCATCAAACTCTCCCTTGGCGACGGGGGACTGTTCCTGGTGCGTGGTGGCTCCTGCTGCTCCTCCTCCTCCTCCCTCATGGCTACCGCATGGCGCATCATACGTGGCGCCTGGAGACGCTGACGCGGTAGCATTGAGGAGCGTCCGGGTGGCTGGAACTCCTCATAGGATACCCCCTGCTCGGAATTATCATCTGTGGTATAGTCATCCGGCTCGTTCGGTGTGTTCTCCTTCTCCGTGATCTTGGTGCGCGGCTTCTTGCTGGCCCGCGTTCCAATGCTGCGCCTGCCCATGCCGCCGCTGCGACGCAGCGTCGTCTCAAGGACACGCACTCTCTTCATCGGCGACTTGCTGCTCTTGAACTGGTTGTGGGGCTGACCAACGCTCTTCATGGCGTTCAGAGAACCAATCAGGCTGCGCTTGGCGTTCGGTGTCCTTGGACCCGGCTGGACGCTGGCCGATGGATTGAGGCGCTTGTGCAAGTTGCCCGTGCTCTTGGTCACGTTCAGCGGGCGCAGATGCTGGGTGGAAGGTGTCTTCCGGAGGGACATGGTCGAGCTGGACATGGCCGACATGTTGCGCAGCGTGCGCGGTGTACGAGAAGCCGTCGAGCCCAGAGCGGGCGGAGGCATTATCTTGCTGGCCGATGCCGTGGTGCTGGTCGGTGCCTTCTTGCGGGCGGAGCTCAGTAGCTTGGCCTGGCGATGACGCTCCCAGTCGGCGGCCATGCGCTCCAAAATGTTGTCGCCATGCACCAGGAACGGGGTATTCTCCTTGGCCTCGTACGCCTGCACCAGCTCTGTGATCTGCTGCTCGATCTTGGGCAGCTTGGAAGTGATGGCCTTGCGTTCCTTCTCCTCCTTGAGCAGCTGGCCACCGCGATTGTTAAAGCGATTCGGCTCGCTGGACTTGGCCTCCAGCGCCTCCATGCGGGCCCATAGCTCTGCCCGGCTCTCGTACAAATCGAAGATCTCCTTGTTATTGTCGTAGAAGCTCTTGAGATCGTCCAGCTCCAGTTCGTGCAGCTCCAGCAGGTCCTCGTTGTACCAGTCGTTGTAATAGTTGGAGAACCGCTTGCGCTCCTGGGGGCTCTTCAGGGTGAGATCCCACCACTTCTTGATCTCCACGCGGAGTTGTTCAATGAAGATCTTAAGGTTCTGCCTGCGAAGTGCCTGGCAGCGCTGCAGCTCCTCCCGGAGAACGTCGTACGTGTACTGTGTGTACTCGGTGGCTTCGCGCACCCTTCGCATGGCGTAGTCGTCCGTCTCCTGCAGACGCTCCCACAGAACGCGAATCTTCTCGCGCATGTCGTCGATGCGCTCTCGCATCTCCTGCATCTGGTCAGCGAGCTCCTTCTGCATTCGCCGCAGGCGCTCAAAGGTCTCGGGCGTGAGGCAGTGATCTACCTGGTTGAGCAGGCGCTCCTCCTGGTCCGTCTGCGGCAGGCACTCCAGCAGCTTCATGTTGTGCTTGATGCTCTGGCGCAGCTGGTTCATCTCCTTCAGGCGCTGCCCCTGCTGGGCCCGCAGCTGCTCGAGGTGATCCCGGAACGCATCCATCTCCTCCGGCTGAGGCAGAGGATC
>JAEIIL010022701.1:0-11637 GCA_018905715.1 Drosophila lini
AAGTCTCTCAGACTTGCCATAAGCCAAGCGTTAAAGCTTTTACGTATGGTGGCGTGGGCTAAGCCATAATAAAAAGTGTATTCTAGTCTTCACTGAGACCCTTTACACCCCTTTTTTTTATTGTTTCTGACTTATCAAGCTTGAAAACTAGTTATGGCTGCCAACACGCAGCATTTACAACTGCTGGACATTTTTTTACGAGCCCCCCAACGCTGGGCTGTAATTTTTTTCTCCCTTTTTTTAAAACAAAAAAAAGAAGTATATGTTGCAGTGGCATATAACTTTGTTTTAATTTGTTGGCAGAATGAATGCAATTGCCACCGGACAAAGGGACTGTTGTCAGAGGGAGAGGCATCCCCGCCGACTAACTCAATAAAAAATGCATTTGGCATTTTGATTGCGATACTATCCAGTGTGTGAGTGCCGGGCAACAATGTCTCTCCCTCGCCTTGGCTTTAATCTCATTTTGGGCCAGACAATTTTTTAATGGCCAACGACGCCACTCAATCTGGCCATTTAGCAGCGTGTCAAGTTCTATAAAGCGAAAAATTCTTGCGAATTTATTACAATTTTAGCCTCTATCTCTGACCAGCGACAAGTTCTGTGTGTGTGTGCGGCTTTGAATAGTTTTCCCGGCCAGACTTCACCATCCCATATATCATATAGTTTTCCCCGGAAAACTCCGCCTGTGTGTGTGCATGTGCAGCAGCGACTCCTCCTTCGCCTTTGATGGACGATTTATTAAGCGTTTTATTATTAGTTTTCTCGTTCGGTGGCTTTTGTGGCATTTTTGATTACAAAATTCCAGCGGGGGGCATCCAAGTCTGGCTTGTAATTACCGAAAAATTACCGAAAAAAAAAATTACTGGGCGGTTATCCCATTATTGGAGATTCTTTTGGCGACTGAACAGAGATAGATGGGAGTTTAGAATGTTTTTGGCTTGGCTGTTAAGCTAATCTTTTAAAGTTAAAGAAGGAATTAGTAAAGTTGAGAGTCTGAAAAATATTTACAAAATTATATAGATATTGTCTAATGATTATTTATAAACAATTAATGATAATAAAGATGGAAATAGTGAATTTGAGACTCTGATAAATATTTTAAAAATGTATAAATATAAATTAATGCTGATGTGGTTATTGATAATTTATTGAATATATTGATAATGCACTGCAAACTATCCAAATAATCCAAATAATGTCATTAAATATTTATATATATATATTTTTTACTTTATAATAAATAGTTTCTGGCACATCAGTTTTGAATTACAGGCCATTCCCTTGGTTTTTCCATAGCTTTCAGCGTCGTGAACGTGTTAAAATTTCTCAAAACGACACTCGCACGTAACATGTCATGCCAACATATAATTATATTATTGCTGTTATTTCTTTGTTTTTACACATGCCAAGCCATAACATCCCACACTGCCAGTGACTTTGAGCCAGGTCCAGGTCTCAGTTTTTGGCCATGGCCATGCAACTGAGATCTTTGAGCGCTGATAAACTTTGTTGGCGAAGTAAGGGAATAAGTTTACACAGGAAATTATTTTTATATATATTTTTAGCACTTTTACTAAAGCAAAATTTTTTTAAATATTTTTGTTTCCTTCAAATATTTGTTGAAATATATTTTCACATAATTAGATATTTTCAAACAAATTTTAAATGTGTTTAGTTTAACTTTACTTCCTATTTTCCCTCAGTACACTGCAACAATGGGCCAGGCAACGCACGTGTTAACAAGGATGCGATAAAGGAAAAAAATAGGAGTCGTGGAAGTGAGGAAATAAACGCTAGAATGACAGGAAATATGTGTGCGTGACATTGTTACTTGGTCCTGCCAACCGGAACTGAAAGTGCTCGGAAAAGTGCACGAAAGCAACAGGATATGTGTATATATAATTATATAGAATATGCCAGCCAGTTAAGGAATGCCTGACAGAATTGATACAACCACAAAAAAATTATAAAACAAAGTAAGCTCGAATGCAATAAAGTGTAATAGGTAAGGGATGAAACTCGCTTACATTTAATAATATGAATAAAATAGAATGGGCTATGAAATAGGGCTTTGAAAAATATGAAAAAAAGTGTTTAAAGATTGTTGTTAAGCCCAGAGATTTTTAGTAATTTTTTACATATATTTTATAGTTTCTATGATAATATTAAAAAATATTAAAAGGTGCATAAAGTGTTATTTTTTCCAAAGAGTTTTGCATTATAAATTTTAAATTATTTTATATTTTTAAATATTTTATTGGCCATAATAAATCCACCTAGCCATAAATTTTGTATCAAAAGATAAAGTTGCAGTTGCCAAAGTTTGTCATAAACTTTGCCAGTTTTTGGAATTCCCCTTGGGATCATCGCCCTCAGCCTCAGCCCCACTCACGTCCATTTCGGGTAATTTGATACCTTGCGATAGCGTTTTAGCTAAAACTTCTCAGCTTTCAGGAGCCATTAATCAATTAATTAAGTATTTTATGAATATTTTAAGGCATCATCACAATCGTTTTTGGCCTTTCGGCAGAGGCATCTCCCCAGAGAGGCAATGGAAATGGAGCGTTTTCCCGCTAGGAAAAAGGAGTTTACCGCATGAATATTTTAAGGAAGTGTTTCACACTCACACTCACAGTGAAAAAGGAAAGAATTTTTGCCGGCATAATCGAGCCGAGACGAGATAATAAGTTGAGGCCGCGAAGAAAGGGATAATGAGTTTGCTTCCAGGGAGTCGACTTGATGAACAGCCCGAGCCGAGCTAACTTTCCCGAGGAATAAGCAATAAGGAGGGCTGCAAAAAAACTTTCCGACTAATTAATTAAATGTGCGCTATAAAAATGTTTGCCGGCAAGAGAGTTGAAGCAGGAAAAATTCACAGGGAAAATGGCGGCAAAAGAGTGAACGGCAAATGTTTAAGTTATTCGAAAATGTTTTCTCAACAAATTATGCAGGTGGCACAAGGAAAAAAAAGTAGAAGTTCCCGCTGTATTGACATTTCTTCTTTTTTGTTGTCCTTTTTTTTTATGATGATAAGGAAAAGTTTTTAATGAGTTTGCCAAATGCCTTGGAACAAACTCGACTGGAGATGATTTGTGTTTGGCAGTGGAAAGTTTTGCCTTTGTCATGGATTAATTTATTAGATTTTGCTGGTTACAAATTATTAAAATAATTCTTTAATAATAATAAAAATATTTAAAGCCTTAAAACAAATTTTGTTTAAAAGAAATTCCTCTGGTTTTCACTTAAAAAATTAAAGCAAATCCCTTGAAAGAAGGCCTTTCTTTGCCTTGTGACTTGTTCCCCTGTTTCAAGGAGAGGTCCTGTGCGGTGGCAAACATCCTTGAAGCGTTTCAAGTGTCTGACGCAGGTCTCTTACCTCAATTTCCACTGCTTACTCCTACATATTACTCGGCACAATCGCTCATTTGTCAACATCCTTCACAATAGCTGTCAATGGCAAGCGCAACTCGAAGGGACCTGCCCCCGAAATGTATGGGAAACCCCCAGGAATCCATGTGTGCACACATTAATGGTCAATTTCATTTCGATTTGATTGTACAGGATTGTATTACTCCATATGTGTGTGGGTTGTGTGCCTAAGTCTGGGTATGCCGGAGAAGAGTAAACGCAGCAGCAGCAGCAGCAGCAGGCCTCCTGTGGAGCACGTTAAATGCCCGTTCCTGGGCACCGCCTTCAGCCGAAGGACCTCATGTGGGTTTTGTCAAATTAGCGCATCGTTTGTTGTGTATTCCTTGGGGCTTGCACTGGCGGTGCCAAGGCAAAAACTTGTTAATTTTAAGTTGTAATGCCTCAGCCAGAGTCAGACCTTGGCTGGCTGGCCATTTCCTGGCCGGTTCGCCACTTGTCTTCAAGTGGTTCGCAGTGGGGTTCGTTCTTATTCATTCCGCAAGATGGGTATGCAAATTAAATAATTACAGTGAGAGAAAAAAGTGATCGTCCAAAGAGGGGAAAATATAGGAATTCTCTAGGAATTGTAGAAGAAATATAAACATTTTTCTAATAATTAAAGCTAGTTGTTAAAGGTTTGCCAGTAAAATCGTTTCAAAAGGCAACATAAAAAGAAACTCCCTTTCGTTTGCTTGTACTTGGCAGGCAAAGCATGGAAGGGAGAGCGAGATAGATAGAAATATACAATAAAATTTTATTTTATTTAAAACGCTGATTGTTTTTACTAACTACCAAAAATCGCAGTACTTGAAACACAACCGCGAACTTCAAACTACAATTACCATTGCCCAGAGTTGGAATGGTGGAATTTGTCCCCCATCTTGTATATAGGAACCCTCCCTATACCCTATCCCTCTCCTACATCTAAGCCCCAAACAAACACCGATGGCATCCAATGGACGAGCCGTTACAATTCATCAAACAAGCGAATGGATATTACTTCATCGAGTGCTATATTAAATACTTGAACCGAGCGAACGGACAACGAACGAAATTGTCAACGGAACAGCAATCGAAACGACCTCAAAAAGGGTGGGGGGACCACCCCCTGGGGGGGAGAGCAGGGCTTTGCTGCGAGCTTGAAACAAAAGTAAATTGCAATAAAAGTTTTGTAATTGACAAACGGACAACAAACAAAACTCCACTCCAGTTCAGTTGCTGGACAGAAGCTCGGCTGGCGGATGAAGGGATGTGGTTAGGGGGGGGGGCCTCGTGTTGGGCTTCAGGGGGTTAAGGGGGGGGGGGACACAACACTGAAGCACTAAAGTCTGTCCTCCTGTCGGCAGCTAAACAACTGGCGCTGGCATCAACAAAAACCGATTTTCCAAAAAAGCAGGAAGCGGCCAGAGGAGAGGCCCAGTTTGGGGCATGTTATCAATACACTGGAAGAAAAGAAATGGCGAGTTTAAAAACAAAAATATCTAGAATTATGTTTAGAACGTAAACAACCTTTAAAAGCCATTAATAACTCTTTGTTAGTTACTTAATTTTTGTTTTGTTTAAAATCAAGCCTTGTTTCTGGAATTTTGATAATTTTGAAATTTTTTTTCAGTGCCTTTACCAGCCTCCCCCTTTTGGTGGCGGCTTCTGTCTCATCATTTCGTACATTTGCGCCCGCATATTGACTTTGAGCGGAGCGAGGCGAGGCTCACAAACGATTCACGGATTTAAGAAATAAAAGTTTAGTGCTCCGGCGAGCAAATCTGTAGCCACCAATGCCAAAACAGCACCAGACTGAGGCGCACACAGGACGCAGGACCTGGACATTCTAGGAGAAGAGGCTGCCCTCTGTCAAAGCAAACAAAAGACGCGTCTGTGGTCGTCGCTATCCCGTACGGAATAACCACACCCGGTGCCATTACCCCTCAGGCGAACCACCCCACGAAACCACCCACTTTGCCTCCAGCTGTCGAACGCAAAATGTCATTGCACTGAAAGAAAAGTATAGCCATGAAATAAGACTTAATTTGTGGTAATTTTTGAGTTAAAATTAGGACAAAATAAATATTAAATTAAAATACAAAATTAACAATTAAAAATACACTTTGAATGGGGAAAAAATTCAATAAATACAAATAAATAAATATAAATAAATATAAAAAAAATATAAATAAATATAAATTGATATACATAAACATAAATAAATAAAATAAAAGTTCTGAAGTTTACAAAACTAAAGTTTTTATTAAAGTCTAGTTGATAACTTTCAATTTGAAATTAAAATTTATAAACCTTTTAAAACATACAATTGTTTTATTTTAAATACTAACCTCAGTTTTTTTCTCTGCGCATTTGTCCTGAGGCCTGTGACTTGTTGGATGTCAGTGACAGTATCTGGAATCCAAATCGGAATCGCAATCGGAATAGGAACAGGCGAATGCAGGAATTCACAGAGCTGCAGGGCTCATTGGGCACGAGTAAATAGACTTTCGCGATTTAGCCAAAGGCTAAAGAAATATCAAAATGAAGGGGAGAGTGAAAAGAGGCAAAAAGCATAACTTAAAATCATAACTTAAATCAATTTTATTTTTAAATAATATTTTAGACTATATAATATTAAAAAATTTTGAAATCCGATGCTGAAAAGTATCCTACAAGCCAAAATTAATTAGTTTAAAGTCTACTTTTGGGCACATTTTAAAGGGATTTTAAAATTGCCAAATTTATAAAACTATTTTTTCCTTTTAAAATAATTTTTTAAGAACTTCAAAGCGATAAATAACACATAAAAATTGGTTATAAATTGATTTAAAAAACCTTTCGCTTTGATATAACCTACTTAACCACATTTCTTATGATTTAAAACCAAAACTAAAGGAAAATACTTATGAAAATGCAATTTAAAACAATTTGTCAACGACACAGGCGGCCCCCAAGAACCGGACAGAGCTTGGAATCCGCACAGGAAACACACAGAGCGATAGAGAGAGAGATAAAGAGAGGGGGAGGACAAAAGGAAACCGAAAATGTGAAAATGAAAATAATAATGAAAGAATGAATTATGAACTTATGCGCGCCAGACCCCAAGGACCTTGCACTATGCGACACCCGCACACCCACACACCCACCCACTCTTTGTGTGGAACGTGAGTGGAAAGCGAATATTCTGTGGCATAAAAATGATTGTGTATGTTAAGTTTGGCACGCGCCACGCCTACAATAAACCGCAGGAGTCTCCCGAGATGGTGATAGAGTGCCCGCAAAAAGTATGCAACATATTTCACAGTTCGAGGCAGATGGCGAAAAGGACAAAACAGACCCCAGGGAGAGACCACTGTCACGCCCACTCCACACTCCAAGAGCGTGACTGTTGGCCAGAGTCACGGGATTTGAGAGAAGGCTTCCCCGAAGTTACCCCTAGAAGGAGTTACTTTCTGATTTAATCGTTTTTTTTTTTTGTTAATTACCATGAAGAGCCTTGTAGTCTATGTTTAAGATAGTCTTACATGTGTTTGGATATTTCCAAAGAGCAACCTCTTGCTCTTCTTAGTTTAATTTTCTTTTAATTTGTTTCTTAACAGTGCATTCTTTGCTGATATAAAGCCACCAAGTTGTGCTCTCTAATTCATCAACAGATTAGCAGGCAGTTTCGGTGACTCGTTCTGCCGGGCCTAATGGAACATGAAATTGCAATATTCATGACACAGAATGCGTGTCCAACTTGCAATATTTAAAGCCTTTATTTACACCAATTTTCACTTCAGACTCCAAATAGACTCCGCTTGATCAAGATGGGTTTTCCCTGGCTGCTATCTCTATTCATTCTTTGGCAATTTGCTACACCTTCACTCGCTGTAAGTAATAAAGACGTAATAACTTTACATATTTGTTTTACTCGTCTTATTATTATAAATTATATTTGATTAGTACAGTAGAAGCAATGCGAATCAGAATGTTATAAAAATTCCTGGGCTCGGAAATGGTGAAACTACACCTACTACTACAACCAGAGATCCAAACCATCGTCACCACCACCACCACCACCACCACCATTACCCGCCAAGGCGGACTCAGCTTCACCTGCTGCTTCTGGAGGGCGATCCACCTTATTCCCAAAACTAGTTAGTATTCTTTCATCTATATTTAAATAGTGAAATCCATTAATTCTGATATTTCAAAATTTATAGTTCTTTATTTCAGGTGGTACCAACTCGTTCTTAGGATGGAAACTCCAGAGCTCCAGCTTATATCTAAATATATATTTTGAAAAGGTAAAACAGTTTGTATTTTCTATTTGAACAGAGCGACAAATAAATTTGTTATTTGGTTTCGGTCACAACCATTGCGTGACCTTTCCCTCTGATGTGGGTAGGGCTCCGTCGGGACAAGTTCATATTTTAATTTTATGCAAATTATACGCTGATTATGCTGTCAGCATCAACAGGGGCTTACATACATACATCCAAATGAAATGCCAGTCCACTCTCTTGTGGTTCTTGCTTAATCATTTCACATTTTATAGCATTTTATATGGTAATATATGGTAATTGTTGCTCGCTGGTCGATTGTTGTTTGCAAAACAGATGCCATTGTGATTGGTAAATGTCCTCCCTCTGCTACAATTCCTTTGACTTGATTGGTTTTGGCCTATAAAGGGTGTGTGTGTTGGCTAGTGACTTTGCGGTTTAATAATTCAAACTTGGCTAACTGATTTTATAATTAATAACTAATAGAGAGAGAGAGAGGGATATTTTTATATCAGCTGTTAAGAATAAAAGAAAATATTTCTATAACCTTGGTCTCGATAGGAGAAATATAAAAATGCTCCTAAAATTAAACCTAAATGCTAACGAGAGCGCAGGACCTAAAATCCTTTGATTTTCTGTTTAACCGTATCCTCTGACAATGTGTTATTTGATAGCTTATAGATTTTAAGGAACATTTTGATATTTCAACACCAAAGGATCAAGAAATCACACCTGCTGCGCCGTTCACTTACATAATGTTGAATTTATAAATCCATATTTACATCATTAAGCCAAACCAATGGCAATTTCCATGCCAAATATCTCAAATTTTTCTGTTGCTTTGCAAATGTTAAGGGTTCACCGGATTTTATCGATCAAAATAATGCAAAATTATTCGATAGCTGACATAATACTCGCAATGAATAAATATGGAATCGAATGAATATGCGGAAATGGGGCGAGTGTAAATGTAAAGGGACGACAGAGCGGGACGAGGCTAGGCGAAATCGGCACGCATCCGACGTGTCAAAGTGACAATTCTTTATTTACATAACGCCCCCCACTCGCAGCCCCTCCCCCCACGCAGGGTGATGAATGACAAGAACAACAATGGCTGCTCTCATGGCTCTGGTCACATTTGCGTGCGAGCGAGACGTGATCAGCATGCGGAATTGGCGGCGAAAAAGTGTGGCCAAGGCACAGGTAAAAATATTTTGACATTTGTCAAACGACAGTTGACTGTACACTGAAAGAAACATTAGCCTAGAATAATATTAAAGTATTTGAAGAGCATTTAAAAAACTCTCTCGTTAGCGAACGAGTGCTTGTTTGCTTGAGAGAGACTTTAAGGATATTTCCAATGAGCTCTGGAAAAAGATTAATATTAGATTAATTTTCTTCTACTTAGTTTTTTACAGTGCATTCTTTGTTGATATAAAGCCACCAAGTTGTGCTCTCTTATTTATCAACAGATTAGCAGGCAGTTTCGGTGACTCGTTCTGCCGGGCCTAATGGAACATGAAATCGCAATATTCATGACACAGAAAGCGTGTCCAACTTTTGCGGCTCCTTTCCCTGCAATATATTTAAAGCCTTTATACAACATTTTTCACTTCAGACTCCTAATAGACTCTGCTTGATCAAGATGGGTTTTCCCTGGTTGCTATCTCTATTCGTTCTTTGGCAATTTGCTGCACCTTCAATGGCTGTAAGTAATTAGCTTTAAATTTTATATTTCAGTATTATTTTATAATTATAAATTATATCTGAAATTATCCAGGATGGTAATGTCAATACGAATGAGAATAATATAGCTATTGCTGGGATCGAAACTACAACTACAACCACAACTACAACCACAACTACAACCACAACTACAACTCCACCTCCGCCTCCACCACCACCACCACCGCCACCAGCTGAAGAAGCAGCTCCAGCAGCTCCAGCTGCTGCTGGAGGCCGACCCACCTTATTCCCAAAACTAGTTAGTATTCTTTTTAATTTTTAATTCAGATAAATCAAATTAATATTTCCTTCTTACAGGTATTCCCAACTCGTTCTTAGGATGGGAACTTCAGAACTCCAGCTTATATCTAAAAAGATATTTTGAAAATGTAAAACAGTTTGTATTTTCTATTTGAACAGAGCGACAAATAAATTTGTTTTTTATTGAGTTCATATTTTAATTTTATGCTAATTATCTCTTGTGGTTCTTGCTTAATCATTTAACATTTTATAACATTTTATATGGTAAAATATGGTAGTTGTTGCTCGCTGGTCGATTGGCATGTTGACCATTTGTTGTTTGCAAAACAGATGCCATTGTGATTGGTAAATGTCCTTCCTCTGCCGTTCCTGCTCCTGCCGCGTGCCACAATTCCATGGACTTGATTCGTTTTGGTATAACTTGGCTAACTGATGATAACGCTTAAGATTTTGTAGTTTTTTATAATTAATTACTAATAGAGAGATTTTACAGCTGTTAAGAATAAAAGGAAATATTACTAAAAGCTTGGTCTCGATAGGAGAACAATAAAAATGCTCCTAAAATTAAACTTAAAAGCGGTTGTTCCTTCTTTGCTTGTACTTGGCAGGCAAAGCGTGGAAGAGAGAGAAAATGAGATAGAAAATCTTTCCTGGAACCGTTCAGGGGACCGAAAATCCAAATTATTCCATACGAGAGCGCAGGACTTAAGACACTTTGGCATCCTCTGGCAATGGGTTATTTGATAGCTTATAGAAGTTGAGGGAAATTTTTATATTTTAAAAGAAAAGGATCAAGAAATCAGTCCTGCTGTGTCATATGGTTACATAATGTTGTATTTATAAATCCATCATTACATCATTCAGCCAATCCAATGGCAATTTCTATGCCAAATATCTCAATTATTTCTGTGGCCTTGCAAATGTTAAGGTTCACTTTTGCTTATGTAAAAAATGTATTGAGTTAATCTAATACAATTTGCTCCGTCAGTGTTCCGAACAGCTTCACGACGATCAGGATGGCGCTTTCCTGGTTATTAATATTATGCGTTCCGTGGCAGTACGTAAAGGATATGAAGCCATATGTAAGATTACAACACCTATAACACCTATAAAAAACTTCAATCAGTCAATGTACATTTCTCCCCAAGGTTTCGGATAACGTTTTACCCGATCTAAACAAATATTTAAGGACTAATATAAACACAAATACAAATATCATAAGAATTCCAAACATTAACATCAGTCTGGCATTATTGCCTGGTGGCCATGGTGGTCCTGGCTTACCAATAGATTCAGGATCTGGTCAACCAAATAATGCAGGCTCTCCGGTAAAGTCTAATCTACTGATCCTGAATTTAAT
Organism: Drosophila lini; assembly: GCA_018905715.1. Classification (NCBI taxonomy): domain Eukaryota; kingdom Metazoa; phylum Arthropoda; class Insecta; order Diptera; family Drosophilidae; genus Drosophila; species Drosophila lini. Next base: position 11,005 of record JAEIIL010022701.1, read on the forward strand.
ATAATCCAAGAGAATCCTTTAAAGATTCCCGGACCAAGTCCTCCCGGTTCATCTGTGAATTCTAGGCCTGACCCATCAAATGATATAAATCCGTCAATAGGTTCTGGGACTGGTCTACCAAATGGATCTCCGCCAATATCTAGCTCTAATAATCCAAATATTGAAAGCAATTTGGTAAAGTATAATTATTTGATATTCATTTTAATTTAATCTATGAGAATTACTATTCATTCTTTATAGATTTCACCTGTACCACCGGGCTCACACGTGAATCCTAATCCTGGCTCACCGGATGGCATAGGTCCGAATTTAATTGTAGGGGATGGTCCACCATTAAATCTTATAGCTCCCCCAATACCAGCACTTCCGGGCCCTACACATAATCCAAACCACCCAAACATTTGGAATATTATCGGACTTAATCCTGCCTTACCACAAAATTTTATAGATCCAAATATTGCTGGCTCTCCGGTAAAGTCTGATATACTAAATCTTAGATAATTTATTCAAAGCGAATCCTTTAAAGTGTCCTCCCGGTTCATCTGGCTTATCAGATGGTGTAAATCCCCCAAAAGATTCTGGATCTGGTCAACCAAATGAAGAAGGCTCTCCGGTAAAGTCTGATTTACTAAT
>JAEIIL010022707.1:0-17883 GCA_018905715.1 Drosophila lini
TTTTTTTGCTTTGAATGCGTACGAATGTCGCGTGCGACACCATGGAAATGCCCATATGCTAAATTCTTTCAGAACTGATAATTTTGAGTATTTCTTAATGTATGTAACTACATTTGGGTAACTCACCAGAAACAGCAACCGCAACAGTAAAACGTTCCTAAAATCTTTGCAATAGTCATATTAAGAAGTGTTCAAATTGATCAAAATTGACAGAACCTACCATATTCTAAAACTATATATGTATATTAAATATCGAGAAAGCGCGATTTTGGTAAAAAAAAAAACACAATAAAAAAGGTAATCTTTTATTTTGGTATCAACTTCTTAAACAGAGGTATTATGCTTTGACTTTGGCTCTATAACTTCACTCGAAGAATGCAAGAGTCGAAATAAAATGCTTATATGTTTATTAATTTACCCATAAAGATAAAAACAACACAAAAAGTACGTTGGAAAAAATGTCGCCTGCGACATTGATTAAAATTCAATTTTTTCAAAACTACTTCATCTTTTTAAGTCAAACCAAGTGCATTATGAAAATTAATTTATGCTTAATAAATTAAAATTGATTGCATTAAAATCTTTCATTACGTTTCGCAGAAAACAGTCCTTTTAATTGTTTTTTGAAAAAGTTCATTTTTCCAGTGTTCCCACACTCATTTTGTTTTTACTACATGTATATCGATTACTTACCATTCGCAGCAAAACGATTACGATTGTTGACATTCGCTCATCGATGTTTAAAAACATCGACATATCGCTGAAAACATCGAAATTTTGGTAATTTATAAAATTTCCCATAATTTGCTCCAAAACACTGTTTTAAACTTTTATTTATATTAAAATATATTTGTTTTACGGTTTAATGCGAGATCCTTTGTCATTCTAAATTTTCCACCTTTTTTAAATGTTCTTGGTTCACATTTAGACAATTTTTTTTAATAGTTTCTTTTTTGCTACATAAACTGTTCCTTGGCTTCAAATCAAGTGAAGCCGGAAACATGTTGTCCACTCGGTGGCTATAGGAAATTGAAGAGTTTGTAATGGAGATGGCCAATGCCTGCTCTCGCTGATCACCGACATGCTGGATGAGGGATCCAATATATCCCTGGTGGCATCAATCTCGTCCATCATTGATGGTGTCCTCCAGCCAACGGGCATTGGAGGTTGAGTCTCTTAGCAAGTGCTCTCATCCTGGACGTCAACGTTTGTAAAAGTTCTCCATTGCTGGTGGTGGCCATACACAAATCCAAATTGGGCATATCCCTACCGCCTCCCGCCTGGCCAGACGACAGCCCTGGACTCTGGCTGGAGCCAGAGCTTATACCACTGGAACTGCTGCCGACTGACCTTTTGACGGGTAAGCGCCGACAGCTGCCTCACAGGATCAATGATGTTGGCTACGGGCCACCCAATCGGTAGCATGGTTGTCCGAAAGGTCACGTCATTAGTCATTAGGTCATTAGGTCACGTTTCCGGTCGCAGGTACACGCTCGCTGAGATTGGCCGGAAGCAGATGCTTCTTTGGCTTCCTTTCTTTTGGAACGAGCAAGAACGGGAGCAGAGGCCGGGGTGACGGGAGCTGGCGGTAGAGCGGCAGCAGGTTGGGAGAGCAGGGGAGAGATTTGTGAGGCACAAGGATCCGAGTCCATGAGAGGCTCCTGTATCTCGAGCTTCACGTGATGATGATTTCCACCTCGTCCAGGCTCTTCTCTAATGCCCGACTGTTGCCTGACTTGGGCTTCTTTGATTCCGGTGAACGCTTCTCGGATCCACTTTCTGTCCTGGGCCGCGCTGCGGATCCAGTGAGGCCACTGGTGAAGGTGAAGCTAATGGCTCCGGGTCACCAGCAGGAGCAGCAGCGACGACCGCGTGGATTCTGGGCCAAGGATTGGACGCGACCAAAGGCCTCCATAAATTATGCCGCTTGCAGGACGGGGCTTCCGCTCCGACTCCAGTCAGGCTTTTTCTGTTTTTGGCCAATCAAAAAGAGTTGGCAGCACTGTCAGTCAAACCAGAAAAGGTGGCAACGCTGACTTTGAATACCAGTCGGCAAACAGTACCTGTACCTTGTTTTGACAAAGCAGTTTCTGCCGGCAGGGTGGCAGCCTCGCCGAACGTTTCGCAATTTACACAGTTACGGCCAATAAACGGATTAGAGAATGCTGAAAACTCTGTCACGGTGGCGCCGGGGCAGCCAGCTGCTGCGATCTGCCGCCCCAACAGTGCTTCACAGAGCTTTGTTTTTTGTTTACAAATAAACAATAAATAAGTCCGGCAGCCCGTCGTGGCTCGGCGTTGCCAGATTTGAGACACATCGGCTGTCGCTATTTTTCGTATTGATACTATCGATAGTGACATCGATGTTTTTGCATCCCTACGATCTGGTAAAAAGCACCAGGGCTGCCAGACTTCCGTGCTCGAACGGCTAAGCCAACTTTTCACCTGGCCATACTGATATTTGCGCGAAAGCGGAAATTTTTGAGATTTTTTAAGGGAGAATCTGGTAACACTGTACATCTGGTAACACTGTACATTTACATTGCAAAAACCCTAAAACAAAGTTTTTAAACAATTAAAAGCGAACAGTTTACGGCGTGTTATTAGAGAACCAGCCCAACGTTCGCCTCCCCACCGCACCAGAGCGAGCGACCTTTCCGTTTCGCCGAGCAGCATCGCTAGAAAGAGGGTCGTCGACGGCAGAGGGGCGCAGAGAGAAAATGTCACGCAAAGCAGCAGCAGAAAAAGAGTGAAGAAATATCAGAATCCATCGGCGGTCGCGTCGAGCTCACCGAAAACACTGCAGCCGGGGCGACGCTTCCTGGAATGGTCCACAGCCAGGTGAGAGTTGCGAGTGCTGGTACGGGCATCCAGCGAAACAGCGAAAGTAAGAGACAACAACGGGCTCTGCTCTGCTTCTGTTCTGCAGTTGTAATTCACAGGGACAGACACCTGCGAGCGCAATGCGAACAACGCCAATCCTGGCCAGGCCTGCGATTAAACTTAGTCCCCAGCGTTGGCTTGGATGTCGTCGGTAATTGGTGCTGCCTCAGTTGGGACCCTCCTCGCAATCCGCTGGCACGATGCAAAGCCTGGACTCCTCATGCCAAGAAGCCGACGTAAGAGCCTGACTCCCCCTGGAGCGATACTAGTTCGACTAATTCTTCCAATCTCTTGACCCCAATAGTTTATTATAAATGACACGCTCAAGAAGCTAAAGGGCTCCAACAACGCTGACCATGCCTCGGGAATAGCGCACACTGTTGTCCAAGCTCACGGCTCGAGTGTCCACCAGCAGCAGTTTGTCCAGTTCCAGACAGCGTCTTCCCCCAACCATCAGCTGCAGGCGCAGCAGACGCAGTCGTACCACCATCTACACTCCGGGCTTCAGCAGCAGCAGCAGTCTCCCGTCACGGTCACCTTTGCGACGACCAGCAAGTCGTACCTGGAGGCCAGCCTGCTACAGGCCATACCACAGATTCCTGCCCAACCGCCCATCTGCATCTTCGATGACGACGACTCCCCCACCGAGGGGGTGGGGGCAGGGGGCTCCCTGGGCATACTCACGGAGCCCACCTCGGCCACGCCCACCGGACTGCCCACAGCGATCGCTCCGTCGCCTTCGTCGTGCTCGTCATCCACCACAACGCTGTCGAATTTCAACTCGATCACGTCACCCTCACCAGTGGTTCCCGACTTGCTTCTGTCCACGCCGCCTGGAGTCAATTCCAGCCTGAGCTTGAGCCTGAGCCTGAGTAGCAGCACGACGGGGGCGACACCTGCCACAGCAGTAGCAACATCTAGTAAGAAGTCGGAGAAGCGACCCTCCTCTGCAAACTCGTCATCCGGTGGCGGCGGCCACCACTCGCACCATCATCTTCACCAGTCGCATAACCACCACGTCCTGGCCTCGCCCACGTCGTCACCGAACAAGCGCCAAAAGTCCAACAGCAGTAGCAAGGAATGCAGCTCTTCTAGTCGCAGCTCAGCTCTGTCCTCCGTCGCCAACGTGTTGTCGGTACAAACAGCGCGTTCCGGCACAGTGTCCTCCAATAGCCACATCAGTAGCGGTTCCTCGTCAAAGGCTCCCTTTTCGTCCGTCGGTCAGCCAAGCAGCAGCAGCAGCAGCAAGTTCTTTAATCTGCACGAGAAAATAAGGGATCTGTATCTGCAGCTGCTCAGCAATGACCTGAACTACTTCGCCGAGACCGGGGTGAGTTGCATTACAATTGCGAGTGTCTGCTCCCACGGTACTATTCACTTTTTCCTTGCCCAATTACAGCTGAAACAGCGTACGCGCTCCTTCACCCTGGAGCGGCTGGTGGAGCGGGAGAGACTCAACACAATCGTTGTCAACCTCTATCCGGGTAACAAGGGATATTCCCTGGCCCTGCACTACGATGAGCACCTGATGTTGAACCCGCAAACAAACGAATGGTCTGCCGCCGGCGCGAAGGAGGAGGGCATCGGCGAGGGAGGACAGCGAAGCGGACGCAGCAAGGCGACGAGTGCCGACGAGAACCATGCCAAGGCGGAAACCGCCCAGGCCAAGCATGACTACGGTTTGGTGGAGGTATTGCGCTGGCCCTACGAGAACGACCTATTGCTGCAGTGCATAGACCGTGAGATGCTACCCGAGTTTCTCATGGATTTGCTCAGCGCGGAGACTGTCAGTCTGTCGGACGCTGGCGAGGGGACACGCGTGTACGTGAAGCCAAGCGTGTTCTACGCGGGCTGCGTCATCGCGCAAATCAGAGACTTCCGCCAGACATTTGCCACCTCAACGAATATCTGTGATATGAAGCACATCCTGCTCAGGCCCACGAACGCCACCCTCTTCGCGGAAGTGCAGCAAATGGGCAGCCAGTTGCCGGCGGAGGACAAGCTCGCCTTGGAGAGCCAGCTAGTGCTGGCGACTGCGGAGCCGCTGTGCCTGGAGCCGGATCCAAGCATAGGAAGGCAGGCCATCAACGCCCAGCACCAGCGGCAGCTCTTCAACTCCCACGAGCTGCGCCGTCAAATGAAGAAGTTTACCCAGACGGCCATCAATCGGAAGCGCAAGCTCGACCAGTTTACACACCACCATGGCCTGGAGTTGTGCGACTACCTGGCCCGCCTCCGCCAGCGACCGCGTGCGGGGAGCAGCAGCGGCGCAGGCACCGCCACACCGGCAACTGCGCCCACCAACAATCCGCTGGTTGGGGCCATGCTCTCCTCGTTCACCTCGAAGGTGCCGCGGCGACCCCACGAGGTCATCCGGCCCATTCGACCGCCCTGCCTGGACTATCCCGCCAACCTCAAGGTGCCCGAGCACGTGATCAGCGTGGAGAAGTACGCCAAGACCTTCGAGCCCCTGAACGAGTTCAGCGAGGCGTGCAAGGACGGCTGCCAGCCCAACTGTCGGCACAACTTCCAGCCGCAACTCGTCGAGGAGTATGTGCTCGAGACGGAGCGTGAGGCGACCGAGGGCCGGCGGGCGCTGTACCACATCAAGCTGTCCATCTTCCAGCGCCCCTCCGATGCCGAGTACCTGGGCGAGCTCTACGTGGACCGGGACTACAAGGAGGGCGAGCGCAATGGAGAGTCATGCCGCTTCGCATTGGGAACGCGAGTCCATGCCAATCGGTACATTCAACAGTTCCGCGAGATCTTCACTGAGGAGGGGCGCAAGGCGGTCAAGATCACGCATTTAGTGCCCGGACATGTGCCAATTGTGACTCACACGGGGCTGACGAACGAGCAGCGGATTATTTTGCAGCAGCAGCAGCAGCAGCAACAGCAGCAGAGACAAGCTCAGTTGCAGCACCAACAACAGCAGCAGCAGCAGCACGTGGCTGTTGTGAGTAATCCTTCGCAACAGCAACAACAGCAGCCACAGTCACAGCAACAGCAACAGTTACCCGCCACAGTGCACCATGTGGCACTTCCGCGTCAGCAAATCATGCAAAAGACTTTAAACCTTGCCGGAGGCAATGTAATAAGCGTGCAACAAAATTTCCGGCAGCAGCCAGCCCAGCAGCAGCAAACGTACACAATTGAGGCAGGCCAGCAGCAAGCAGCAACACAAACTGCCCCGCAGCAGCACATCCAGCTCCAGCAGCTGGCCACCGGCCTCAGCAACTCCTCCACAACCACTCATCAAGTGAGTCTGAGCAACGGTTCCCTGGTCCTAGTACAACAGCAGCCCCAGCAGCAGGTGGCGCAGGCCCTGCAGCACTCCGGCATCACCATCCAGCCGGCCACCATCCAGCAGCAGGAGAAGACTACACCGGTGGTGGGGGCTAATTCCGCACTGCGTGCCCAGCTCAACTCGAGTGGGCCAATTCTGGTAGGACCACGACCTTGAAATGTAAGACTTGTACACTGATAATATTATCCTCTTTTGTAGCAATCGCAGCTGAAAGTTCAGCAGCCGCAGCAGCAGATCATGCCGAAGCAACATCACCAACAGACAACTGCCACTAGCAACACCAACAATAATACAACAACTACTAATAATAATAACAATAATATTAACAACAATAATAATAATAATAGTAACATGAACAATAATACGGCCATACATCCGAATCCTGCTATAAATGCCATAGTCAACAGCATTATGAACTCTGCCAACCAGTACCAGCAGCAGCAACAGCAGCAGCAGCAACAGCAATGTAAGTCAATGTCTCTTTCGCCCTGCGCCAGATGATCTTCACAAACATGCCTATATTTTAGCGGCCATCAGCAACAATGCAGGAGCCTCGGGCGGCAGCAATGGAAGCAGCACTGCCACGCTGAAAAACTCCAGCAACGCATCGATTCTGAACCTGCTGAATAGTGCGCCGGCCGCCATGACCAGTACTCCGGTGGCCAGCGGCACTTTCACATCCTCCACCACCGGGCAGCAGCAACAGCAGCCGCAGCAGACGCTGACGCTGGTGCAACATCAGCAGTCCACTCCCGCCACCGCCACCGCTGATGCAGCCACAGCTACGTACGTACAAGCCACCCGGGGCACGCCCACGCTGGTGAGTGCCCAGCGAAAGCAGCAGTCTAGCGAGGTGCTGCAGAACCTGCTGAACGCCAACAGGAAAATCGGTGGTGGGACGACGACGTTTCGGACAAACTCTGCCGGCAACTTGATAGCAGTCAATCTGAACCAAGCGGCGCAACAGCACCACCAACAGGCGGCCGATGGCGGGCAGACCGTCCGCGTGTCCATGTCGGCGTTGGCCTCACAGCTGGCCTCGCCGCCGGCGGTAATGACGAATCCAACCACCAGCTACACGGTGATCTCTTCGGGCAATAATGCCGCCACAGCGGCGGCTTGGATTCAGAGTCCCACTGGGCCAGTGCAGCAGCGCATACTAAGCTCGCTGAGGAGGGACAGCACCACGGTGCCGCCCAACGCTATTGTAGTGGGAATGGCAGCACCGTCGCCGGGCAGCGACTCGAATGCCTCAAATGCCAGCGGATTCGCGGTGCCCAACAACTTGGCATCCACCTCAAGTGGCGGAAGTGGAACCCTGTCCGCCCTGCTGACCAACGCCGCCACGCCCTCGCCATCGGGCTCGGATCACTCGCAGTCGTCGCAGACGCACCAGAATCAGGCGCTGCTGGAGCGTCTCAGCAATGTGACCTCCAACGTGTCCGCAGTGTCTATGCCACATATGTCGCCGCAGCCGCCATCGGCTGCGCAACAGTTCATTACCAAAACCATCGTCAACTCCCCCGCCACCTCCTCCATACACTCGCCCATGTCTAGTCCGCATCCGCAGCCCTCTGCCTCGCCCCAACAGCAGCAGCAGCAGCAACAGCAAACCACCGCCACTCTGAACCTGCAGGGCATTAATCTCTCGCAGCTGCAGGGGGCCATGGCCAACTTTGCGGGCCTGCAAAATGTCCAAGTGCAGATACCGGGATTCACGCAACCCATTTCCCTGCAGTTTTCGGGGAACAGCCTCCAGCAGCAGCCGCCGCAGCAGCAGCAGCAGGCGGGAAGCGTTACCACGGGCGCGGGCACCACGCAGGGCCACCAGCGCAGCGTTCTTGTATCGGTCCCGGTCTCCAGCCACCAGCAGCAGTTGCCCCACACCATAACGCTCCAAACCCAAACGGCGACGCACCAGCAGCAGCAGCAACACGCACCACCCACTGGCACCATCGTCAGTCTGCCCTCGACAGTGGCTGGTACCCAGACGGTGGTCATCACCAACAATGGCGCTGGTGCAGCCGGAAGTGGGGCAAGTGGCAACGGTGGTGGCGGCGGCGGCGGTGGAGGAGCAGGCGCAGCCACCGCCATGCTGACCCTTCCCATTGGTGAGTACAAACTCAAGGGTGAGATAAACCATTTAGTGCAGTTTCCGCCCTATGCGGAGGTGTCTCGGCCAAGCCGAAGACGTGTGTGACCCGGGAGCCGGTTTCTCGTTGAGATCTTTATTTATACTTGCACAATATTATCTACATATGTATACAGTGATTTGTGTTTCTTTTGATTGAACATGCTTAATTTGGTTCTCTTTTGTTTCTGTTTTCGTTTCGTTTCTCGTTTCCAACAAACCACAACATAACACAACACAAACCCGATAACCACTCGATTCGATCCGATCCCCTCATGCCACTAAACCGAACCGTTCAATGTGTCTTGTGTGTGTTAACCCGAAATGCCATGCCATCAGTTTGAAATTGGAGAGTCATTATCTTCATATAACCACGACCCTCCCACTGTCCTGTCGTCCGTCTTCCGACCACTGACCCTCGCTCGACATGTCTCATTGCAACCAGAAACAACCAAACAGCCAAAAAATCTCCCCGCACACCCACGTTCTGCTCTCTCTGCTTACAGCTCAAATAGTCGGTGCGGGTGTCCAAAAACTAAATCCTCAAACAATACGTACCTCAGGTGTTGGTGGTGGTGTAGGGCAGGCCCAGTCGGGAGGCAGCAGCACGACGGCAGCCATCCAGCTGGTGGGCACCATACCGCCGCGTACCCGCAACGTCCAGGTGGTGGGCACTAAGCAATTGGCGCCGAACAGACAGCTGATCACCGCTCAGCGACAGATAGGCGGCTCCACGCTCAAGATAGCCACCACGCCCGTGAATGGTTTGTAGAACTCGCCTTCCGCTCGACCTTGACAAGCTCACCCCGCACTCTCTCTTGTCAGCAGCTGCCAATGTGGTAACCAGCAGCGCCAACTTGGGGGCCGCTTCCATTGTGATGTCTACTCAGAAGCTGCAACTGAAAACAGTGAAAGCGCCCATGCAACAGCAGCAGCAGCAGCAGTTGCCACAGCAACACCGAATACTCAACCAGCAGAGCACCGCCACGGTATCGTCGCAGACTCTGCACAGCCCTAGCCAAGTGCAGATGCAAGTGTCGCAGCAGCAGCAGCAGCAGATGCAGCACATACAAATCGCGGGACGGACCGCAACCGCTTCGGGTGCCATCAGCCAGCGGACCCTGACGGCACTGGCGGCAGCCAAGCAGCAGCAGCAGCAACAACAGCAGCAGCAGGCTGCAGTAAATCGCCGGCGCTCCACCACTGATGCGACGAAGTAGGTGTGCCATTTGCTATATGCGAAACGGGACTGAGTGTGCTACGCGTTGTGCATTGCTTGATATTATAGTTTATGCAAAGACCTTATAGTAACAAGATGCATAACGGCCATGCATTTGAGTGGCACGTGCGCCTGTGGGCGCAGAGATCTAGAACTCTCGTAGGCTTCCGCTGGTGCAAATACGAGTGGGTCAGGCTCTGGAGCATTTTCGCTCTCTGGCTTCTGAACAAAACTTTAGGGGATCGTGGAGAGAGCAAACCAGCGTACTGCTTTACCCATCTTGTTATTTTAGGGTCTTTTATGGTTACCTCCTATCAATACTATCGTACATACATTGTATACCCCTATACATAGCTATATATATATATGTTTTGATGTGTAATCGTAAGTCTAAACTGCAGCAGCACGGCGGCGAAATAAGGAGCTGAAAAGTAGTTCGCATTGCTTGTGTTAACCGTGTCCCTTTGGAAGAAACGAATTAGGTGTAGTAGAGCCCCTACCATACATATTTATCTAGTTGTATATACACACATATATGTACAGATATATATGAAAATTGTTTCATTGTGTCCTGCTGCCAATCTAGCTCCCAATTCCCTTTCGTTAGGTCCTGAAGAGCGGCCAACAGCAGTGCTAATTCAAAGCTGTCGGGCAAGTCGGGCGGCGAAAACAACAAAGCAATAATCGAAGAGAAGAAAGGAAACAAAACACGTAAATTAATTGTAAAGAAATTCTTATTATTACGATTACGATTTAAAAAGATCATGTGAACCAGGTTAGGGGTTCATTTTAGTAATTAATCATACGTATATTGTAATTATAAATTAAAACTATTATTGCTAATTATTTAATCAGAGAAGGAGAACACACATTTTAGCTTGTAATGTACAATTTATAGCCTCAACCAATTTAGTACTTCCAATTGCAGAAATATTAAAAGCCGAAAGCAAAACCAATTATGCAAAAAGTCAACACTTATTTAAACAACGTATTCTTAAATAGAGCAATGTACAATTAAACTAGAGACCGGAGACAGGATCGAAGTTGCCGCCGAGTGATTGTAGAAAGTGACGTGACGACGCTTTGTTTGACTAAAAAATTCGTTTTTCGACTACGCCAGTTTTGTAGGATAAAGTTAAATATTTATTTAAGCAACGATTTTATTTATGTTATACAACTTTGCTGTACTCGTTTGGCACTGTTCGACTCGATAATTCTGCTGTAAAACCCGAAACGAACGCAAACTAACCTCACCAACAACCCGATATCCCCACAGTACCCGACACACTCAAGCATAATTTACTCAATGTTAATATTAAATAATAAATGTGATTTAAGAAGAATAAAACGAAAGCATTGCAGACCGTACAGTAAGCAGTATAGCGAACGATCTAAAGTCGGAATGGGATCTAAAGTTCGCTCAAGTAGAGCGAAGCAAGGAAATGGCCGAAAACCTGAGTACGGAAGTTGAATACATACTTGATAACGATATACGTGTGGTCTGATCAAATGGTTATTGAAACGCAATTCAAAGATTTATTACTGCAATGCGGAGCAATCTGAGCAGCAGCATAAGCTACTTATATGTACATGTAAACACGAAAGCCACTATTAATATAAATGTGTAATTTCCATGAATAACTTAACTGCTTATCAAAATACCTGACTGTAGAAACTTTTCATTTAACTAATATGGATGAGAACTCTGGAGACGAAACGAAGCGAAGCAGAAATAAAAGAAATTACGACTAAACAACAAATGAAGAGCCGACAAAGTCAGCTAAATCTCCGTTATTCAATAAAGTGTGAAATCTATACTATAAAAACTTGGGCTAAAATGTGTCTGACGGGGTAACTCCGCTGCGTATGGCATTACGCATCTTCTTATTAGATTCAGCATGGCGCAGAAACAAGAACCGGAATATACTTTTCCGATAGTTTTTGATGCGCGGAACTTTAATCCAGTCTTAGATACTTAGATACTAATTGAACTTAAGGGGGTTGACCCATGTGACGGTCTCATAAAATCGAAAAGTTGTTTGTTTTTTGCATCAATTGCTTCCTTAACTGCTTAAAAGGATTTTTTGATATTCGATGTCGTTACAAAGTTACATCACTCCTACATATATAGATTATTTCTTTTGCGTTTTTCTCGGAACCACGTTTCTCCAACTGGTCAACACGATATCTCAAAAACGACTTAACTGCTTATCCTGAAACTTGCAGATTATGTTCAGAAAACATGCGGACTTGGAATAGACTAGAATCTTTTCACAAAAAAAAAATGCGTTAAAAAAAAATTCTAAGTGACGCCAAATTTGTATTTTTCAATATTTTCAAAATATCCCAGTCTATTCCGTGTCCCCATTTATCCAGATCATAACTGCATTTAAAGTTTTTAAATCGACATTGCCAGTTCGCCAGAATTGTGTTTACCATGACAGCACCATTTTTTCCGTGTAGTACTTCTGCTGCCTAAATCTCGGAAATTTTACAAAAACGGCCGTCACATCAACCCGTAACCCGTTTTTTTACTTTTAAGATAGAATATTTCAAAAAGTTGGCGCATAGAAAACAATTCTAAGGCCAGATTTGAGTTCAGCCCATCAAAAACTATCGGAAGAGTATACTTCGGTTCTTAGTTCCGCGTTTTTTTTTTTTTTTTTTTTTTTTTAATTTTTTTCGGCCGGTGCTTTCGGTAAGGCAACCGCTGCTAGGTTTGATTCAAATCCTTTATTTATCAAGCTTTTTTTAGTTAGCACAGTTCAATTAGCTAGTCGCGGTTTAACAGAAGATTGGGATAGAAACGGAGACCCTCTATGGACTCGTCCCGGCACACGCTGCCCAGACGTTCGGCCACCAGCAGCCTCTCCTTGGCCAGTAGAAGGGAGATTCCCAACTGCTTGGCGAGTTCCTCCACTGCCACACTCTCGGCCGCTTGAACCTTCTCCAAAGTGTCGACAGCAATTAGGCTGTCATCGTGCGACTCCAGTTGCAGGACTCTAGCGCCACTTGGAAAATTGCGAAGGCGTATTGGTCCACTCAGCTGCTCGCAGGCGTGCAGCAAGTCCTCAGGCGACAGTAACTCCAGTCCCCGAGCCCGGTTTATGCGGCAGTAAACGTCAGCCAAAGACATCATGCCTCCTTGCTCCTAAGAAACTACTATAAGTGGGGATGCTATTCTTTTTAATTCCAACTCTCACCTCAAGCGGGTCTAGAAGCACCTCGCAAATCTGCTGCGCCAGGCTGGAGAAGTATTCGGAATTGCTGGTGAAGTTGTCGCGGGTAACAGGATCGTCGATTCCCAGACTCATGAGGTAGGACTTGAAGCGCACCGTCTCATCATCAGAAATCTCGCCTTTCTGCTCGCGAATCTTGCCGCTGATTGCCTTCGAGATGCCAACCATGTCCTTGGCCATGGCCATTAGTACACTGAGATCCTGAAAGGCCAGCGCTATGTTCTCATCCGTGGCCTTGGCCTTCGCCTCCAGATGACGCTCAATGCCTCCGATTCCTGTTCTCTTCTGAATGCGAGCTAGCCGGTCGTTGCCAGTGTCCGAGTTCGGGCTGCTGGCCACTTGGCTCACGATGGTCTCGCTGGTCAGGGAGATCTCCCAGACGCGCGCATTGAGGGTTTCCCTAAGAGCACTGTGAAACTCAACGCTCAAGCCGTTCTTTCCAGACAGCTTGATGTGGGTAGCACGGCTAGTGTCTAGCGGACCAGGCCCTTTGGCGGGCGATGGCGGTCGCAGGTGCATTATTATGCGAGTCTTTCTGCCAAAGAAGTTGGAGGCCGTCGTTTCTTCGCTGAGTGATATCACATAGCTGAGGGGCAGGCAAAGGGTCACGGCGGCGCGGGCTATCTCGCCAGGACGTCCCCAAAACAGTCTGTGCGTGGTGAGCACAACCTCGCCTTCTTCAAACTCCGTCTGAAAGTTAAAACCACTGTTTGAATAGGATTGTAGGAAGGAAGCTTTCGACACTCACCTTGTTTTCCCCATCGTATATTTTCACCTTGTTGTCGCGACTGACGAACGATTCGTTGGGACTGAGACGGGCCTCCACATACTCAAAGCGGTTCATTTTGGCAACTTGTATTTTTGGTTATTCCCAATATTTTTTAGTCGCTGAATATTGGTCAGCGGCAGCGTTGGCAATTTAGCCTTTTGCACGCCAGATCTGGCGGTTTTCTAAAGCACAATGCGGGATATTAGAAACTAGGTGGAATTATATTATTTTCACAAGCAAAATTAACGGTATTTTAGTTTTTTTTTTAAATATTAAGCCACTTCGTGCTGTCCTAAAATACCTTGTACATTTTTCCATTTGAATGACATAAAACATCGGCGGTTATTGCGGCGGTTTCACTCTGCCATTTGTCAACGTGAAGAAACAATGGTGTTACTTTAAGTATTTTAATGCTAGGTTAGGCTATTTGATGATATGCTAAAAATGTATAGCTATTCTCATGATAGAATTATAATTATAATTATAATTATAATTATAATTTTATCATGGCTATTCTAAAGTCAATAAATTACCACTGACATATTTTTTCCCAATAGTTCAAAGTTTTTCTATTTTTTTCAGACCTCGAAAGTGATCGAACTATGTTTTGAATTACTAAAATAATATTTTGTTTTGGAAATGTTTATTTAAGTATATAAAATTGTTTTAAAACCCATTTTTAGCTATTTTATCCTTTGAAATTTTGTCAGCACTGAGTAAAGACTGAAAAATACCAGAAACCTACAGCGCGATCCGGACATTAAAAAATACGGGCACACTAAATACATAGCTCTTCTATTTTTGTGATTGTGTTTTTTTTCCCAATTTGTGCTAAAATTATTATATTAATTAATACTATGAATGCAATTTCATATACCTATGCGAAATGACGTGCCTTTCCTGAACTGCTTATGTAACGCTGCACAGGCCGCGAAATAAGACCGCACATCGATTACCCCGGATTAGCGAAGCTTAAGTCTGACTAAATGGCGGCGGTGACCGAGGGCAGCAAAATGCTGGAGGCGGCGCTTCAGCAAATGGATGGCCTTATATCGAGCACAGCGACCCAGGCTGGTTCCGCTGTGGCGGCAGCTGCCGGGGCTCCTCTGACGCTGAGCGAGCGGAACTTGATTTCGGCCACCAATGTCTTATCGACGGCCAAGACTTTGGCTCTCGCCCTGCAACAGGTGAGTCACGGTGGAGATAACGCCTGTATACACGGCCGAGCTCACTTACATGCATATGAATGTATTTACTGCTGTAGGTAGGACTGGCTGCTCCGGCCCCTGATCCTGTCACTGCGGCCATCATAAGCGACTGGTTGGAAACGCACATACCTCGTCAGGACTCCGACGAGAGAATGCGGCGGTTGCAGCGCGACAAGGAGGGGCTGGCCCTGCAGTACCAAATGCTGGCAGAGCGAGTTTCGGAGCAGGCGGACAAGATCATCGAGCTGGAGGGGCTGATCACGGAGAAGACTCAGCAGTTGTGCAGCAAGGAGGAGCTGTTGCAGCGCCAAATGATTTCCAGGTCCGCTCTCGAAACGCAGAAGCTCGAGCTGATGAGTGCTTTAAGTGAACTGAAACTGCATCGCACGGCATTGGAGCAGGCTAGCGATGGGGCTGCATTAGGTGGCCATATGCCCCATGGCAGTTTGAGCAATATTAACCAGAAGGCCTTCATGGGGTCCCCGAAGACGCCACCCTCTGCGCTGCGCCATCAGATCAAGCCGCAGTTCCATAGCCTACCACGATCACACGGCAAGCTGGGAAACAACAACAACAACAGTCGCATCTTGGATGTAAACGCGAATAGCAGCGGAAAACAACGGAACGTGGCCTTTGCTTCAAACGAGCAGATTCTGATCGAAGATAATGCTCACCACGCCGACGAGACTATGACATCCAGTTTCATGTCGCAGTTTACTCCTTCGCCGAAGCTGCGGGAACGTTCTGCCCGTGGCTTGCGGAACATTCTCGGCAAGCTGCGGCGCAGCAACAGTAGCAACTGCGAGCTCACAGCCTTGGAGCAGGCAGAACCCGAGTTCCGACGCGGCGGCTCCAGAGCCACCGCAGGCGGGCGCATCGAATGGAGTGCTCAGACGCCTCTGTTCGGTGAGAATGAAAAGCACTGGACCACTTGGGGACCACAGGAGGTGTGCACCTGGCTTGGACACATGGGTCTGGGCTGCTACGAGGACAATTGCCGGTGAGTTGGTCAAATAAGGAAGCACATATTGGCTATTTTTACCGGCTTTATCCCTTAGTAAATGGCTAAGGGCCAACCCATCGGTGTCGTTTTTCACCGCCTCGCCTGTGGACATTGAACGTGAGCTTAATTTGAAGCTGCCACTTCACCGCAAGAAGATCATGCTGGCCATCGATGACGTCACGGGGAAGGAATTCGATGAGCTAACCTTGAAGTCAGCCAGCTTGGATGTGGCATGGGTGCTGCGATGGCTCGACGACATTGGACTGCCGCAGTACAAGGACTACTTTATGCAGGCTAAGGTTGATGGGCGAATGCTGCACCGCCTTACGCTCGAGGATCTGTCCCAACTGCATGTGAGCTCTTGCCTGCACATAGCCTCGCTGCGAGCAGGCATATTGTGCATGCGTCGCATGTCCTGGAACCCCGAGGGTCTGATTCGACGGTCCCTCAAAGCGGCTAGCGAGGATGAGGCCGCGGGCAGTCCCGACAGGGACAATGTCGAGCTGTGGACAGCGCACCGCATCATGGGTTGGCTTCAGACCATAGACCTGTCCGAGTACACGCCAAATCTGCGCGGTGCCGGCGTCCATGGGGCTCTAATGCTCTATGAAGCACGTTTCAATGCGGACCTGCTGGCCGACCTGCTGTCGATACCGCCGAGCAAGTCACTGCTGCGCCGCCACTTGGCCATGCATTTCAAGGAGCTGGTGGGTCGTCCGGTTATTCTTAGTAAACGGGATGCCGAATCAGCGCCCGGGTATCAACCGCTGAGCATTACCGCCAAGCTAAAGCCGGTTAAGCGATCACAGTTCTCGTTGAAGCGTCGCAAGAGCTCCAAAACCCAAAGCGACATTGACTGGACAGAATATGTGTGCCCCATGAACGCTAGGGTGCCGGAATCCTCTTTGGTGGATGCGACCAAGGATCACGAGGGCTCAATGAGTTCGAATTAATGATGCAGCCGCAGACGCACAAACCAATTTCATGCAACGTTGCTGATAAGGAATAGATAATTAAGCTCAATTGAACTGCCAACTTAACGAAGCAAGTAACCAAATCAACAAATCAAGCGACAATATTAGCAAAACTATATCTGGGCACGCCCAAACTTCCAAGTGTCTATCGAATGAATTCGAGAAGAGCCTCTAATCCAAAAACGTATGTCATATGTCATCATTATTTCGGAAATTCTTCTGTAACTAAAAATTAACTGTAACTAAAATTAGGCTAATCTGGATCCGGAACCCAATGACGTTTTTAGCATCCAGCATAATGGTGGAAACGAGAAGTATTTTCTATGGCATTGATTTAAGAGCGAACCTAACATTATAGACTTAAAGCCCATATTGGAGTTTATCTTTTGTACTAACCCGTAACTGTATTAACGGATATTTTGTAAAATAAAAACAACGATGCCTTTTACAAATGTACACGAAACGAAAAATGTTGCAGAAACGTGGTTAATCCGCAGCGCTGTCGCTTTTGTTTGGGATATTATCAATTAGGAAACAACTACATAGCTAAGGAAACTATTAGGGGAAGATATACATGTAATGCAATATTTTTTTTACCAAATTTTTTTTTTGTTGTTGAGTTGACGCATGTTACGGCCGCTTTTGTTGTTTTTTTTCTTTTAATTTCCTGAAGAGCGCTTAAGACTTAGCAATTTGAATTTTTGAACAGTTATTAAGTAAAGTAAAACGTATTTTCCAAAATTTTTAAGATTCGAAATATTTTAAAATTTTTGAAATATAGGGAGCCAAAGTACTACACCAAAGAAAAAGGTACTGTGATTCTGGCGAATTTAAATGTCATGGTAATGAATGAATCTAGATGAATGTGGACATCGCATGAACTAGGATATTTTGAAAAAAAAAGATCCTATTTCATGCAATGCCTCAAATAAAGTATGCACTCAAGGTATACAACACCACTCAATAAGTTTCCGGCCCGACATAAAGGGGGCAGTAGTAACCAAACATCGATATTTTTTATTGATTGTGTCGATTATCATAAGCTTTGTGTAAAAATTGTACAACTCTGCGATCACGTGCTTTCAAGTTCTAAATTTTAAAGTGAAACAACCTTTGAGTTTTTCTACAATATGGAAAAAAAAGAATTTCG